>JABAYD010024947.1:0-23052 GCA_014822095.1 Diplotaxis tenuifolia | reverse complement strand
CAACTTATCATTGTTCACAAAACTGCTATTTACTTTTAGACCTTTTCAACCTAGCATAATCATATATGATTACATCTTTTGTGTTCCTTACCTCCTCGTAATTCGATCCCTAACTACTACAACTGAACCTCTTATTTGAGAGAGTAATACACTCTTTAGGGTAATTTGAGTGACATCAATGAATAAGTTATTCCAATTGAAAATTGATTGAAGAATTATGTTTTATTTTAGCACTAATGAAATAAATAAAATCTTAAATCATTCAACTATAAAAATTATAACAATTTTTTAAGATTTCACCTATGAACATAAGTAACCTAAAATAGCTTCTCTTTTAATATAAAGTAAACATGTGGTTTAATTTTATATGATTTATAAATACTTATAAACATAATTGTATATAATTATAAATATATTTGTGACCATTTTCAGACATTTATTTATAAATTTTATAAGTTTTGTGGTTCTCTCTGTTTACAACTTTTTGATTACATGACATAATAGTTAAACCCATTATTATTAAAAAAAATAGTTTACATTAAGGAACTCCAATCTAAAAGAATTTTATTGATTTTAGAATTATTTTTCATTAGAATTAATAAAAATAAATAAAATACATAAATCCCATTAAAATTACAGCAATTTTAAGGTTTCATTTATAAGCGTATGTAGTAACAAAAAAAAGTATTTAGATGACAAGGTTTTAATTTGAAAGCACCGTAGCCTGGTGGTTTGGGTTCAAATCTCAGACAGTGATTTTTTTTGCAGATTATAGGATGTGAAACTTATCCGTACCATCTTTTGATCTAAATGTTTTGGGGAGAGCTTCATCGTAGAGCATTTTCCGTGGAGTTGTACATCAATATCGTATCTAATAGATTTAAGGATTTCATGATGATGTACTTCTTGCCCAGTGTTAAAAAAAATTACAAAGTATTAATATATATTAAAATGTGTGGAATAATTATATTAAATTTATAAATCAATATAAATATACATTTATACAACTATGAATCGATTTTAAAGCATTTAAAAACAATTGTATAAAATTTTGTGTCTTATAAATGTATTTGTAAACCTTTGTAACTGATTTAATAATAGTCTTATAAACAATTTAGAAACTTTAATAAACTATTTTGAAAGTCATAATTAAAAATTGTCTTATTTTGTTTTATAAATAATTTCAAAATCTTTATAACTGATTATAATCATATGTTGGATTTAAAAGAACATAAAAGTTTCTAATAATTTCTTACATACAAATCTAATTCTTTATATAAGAATCGACAACCATTATATTTTTCTATTAAAAATATATTAAAATATATTCTCTAATAAGAAAAAACAAATTGATGAAAATAATGTATTATTTCTATAACTTTGCAGTTAGTAACCATAAATCATTATTTTAGTATCATTTGTGTCGTTTGGTAACTTGTATTAATAGGTTCTAGAGTCATCTTTTATTTTCAGATTTGATTAAAACAAATAATTAATAAATATTATCAACCAATCAAATTATAATAACTTTATAAAACTTTACCTATGACCGAACATAAGTGAATATATAGTGTATCTAATAATAAGGAAATAATTGATAGAAATTAATAAATTGATGAAATGTTATATATTATTTCTGTGATTCTGAATTACATTCGACAAATGATTATTTTAAATATTACTTGTGTTGTTTTGTAACTTGTATTAATTAGTTTTAGAGTTGCCTTTTATATATAGATTTGTTTAGATTAAATAATTAATAAATATTATCAATCAGTCAAATTATAGCAATTTTTAAAAATTTCAATATGAGTGCCATATAAGAAAAACATCACTTCAGTGAATTTTAATTAATATTTAGAAATTGGTTTTAAAGTTATAATAATTTTTAAATTATAATAGTTTTTTAAACTTCACCTATGAACGATAAATAAGCAAATGTCACATAAGTGACTTCTGAATTAATATATAATAGTATTAATGGAGAAGGTTTCTACATAAGTCTCGTGTTTATGTTATTTTTGCAATTACAAATTAACGAAAAAAACTTCTCAAGAATTTTGCTGAATAATTACTGAATAAGAAGATTTCTCAAGAAGTTCACTTAATTATAAAACTTTTTAAGTTGGTTCGCGGAGTCAGTATGAGTCTGTTTTTTGATGTCAAAAAAAAATATAAAACTTTTTGAAAAATCTTCTCTGATAATCATCTAAATTTGCAGCTGATCATATAGTTTTGCAGAAATTAAACTTTTTCATAGAAGTCTATTATTCCACGTAGACTTCTAAAGAAATTTTCTTACTATCACATGAATTATCTGGAATACTGCAAACAATTCTATGTAAGCTAATTTTGCAACTGATCATATTTAACGTTATAAGAGAAGATTTCTAGAGAAGACTTAAAACTTGAGGTTTGACCATTGGAATAAAATTAGAACAAACATATGGAGAAGTCTTCTCTTTTAATTAATTAACTAGATGTTGACCCGCACACCCGTGCAGGTGGTTATTTTATATTTATATTTATTTTTATTTTGTATATTTTGTAATATATAAATTTAAAATATATATTAATATAATTGTTAAATATGATATATTTAATTACAATAAATTTATATTTTATATCAAGTAACTTTATTTTATTTTTTATGCGAGATTCCTCATGGATTATTCGTCTAAAGGAACTAAAAAATATATTTTAGTTTGAATTTTTATATTTTGTTTTAAAAAACTAAAAAAACGATTGGGGTACAGTAAAACTAAATTAATATATACATATGAACATATTAAATTGTGTAATTTGTTTATAAAAAGATAATTCTTGTGGTTTATATCAAAGCAACTTCTAGATTGTAGTTCTGTACATGAACTATAGTAGACCGAATATTTGAAAATGAGGAATATGTAATATCCATATAATAGAATGAAAATTTGTTTTTTAAAGTAATTGGTGCCGTGATTTTTTTAATAAAAATATTTAAGAAAATAAATTAATTAAATATAAAAATACAAAGAATCCTAAATATTATGTAGTTGATCCAGTGCCATTAATTAAACTGTAAAAGAAAAAGCAAACTTAAATGTGTTCAATAAATATCTCAGTGCCATTCTAGTGTAAATAAATTGCAAAATTAAGAGACATTTATATTTTGTACTTATCTTTTAATAATATAAAAGATATACGTATTTAGGAGAATATAAATAGTTAAGATAAGATATATCAAACTTGATTTTCACGGTTTATAAAGAGAATATACAAATTTTAAAGAAAAAAATAGTTTTCCTTTATTTTCAATAGGTAATCATAATTAGTTACTGATCTGGTACAATAAATTAGCATATAGTTAAGAATAAATAGCATTTGAAATTTTGAAAGGAATGTCCAGATTTTGTTAGTAACTTAGAAATCTTTAGTTCATTTCATAACTTAAAATAGGAATTGTGTTTGGTAAGGTCGTGATTGTTGGCATCGACAAATTTGTTTAGTTAAATATCAATAATGTAGTATTTTAGCTATATTTGGTTCTGTTTACTAACAACCGTGGTTATACAAACCATGTTTCTATGAACATGTTGATATGAAAATCTGTTACATATAATTGAATACAGTCTACCCACAATTGTATCCCAGACAAACCGCCATGACAATTTAATGGAATACTTAAATTTTATATAAATGGTTTATAACCAAGCACTATCATGTGTGGCAACAACAAACCGAGTGAAAATTGATCACGGGAATACGTGATGTTTAGTTTATTAAGTAAATTAAATTGATATGGTTTGGTAATGTTATTAATGCCGGATTGGTTTTGTGGCGAATATCAAACTGAAACCTAAATTAAATTGGCTAACGAAACACATGATGTGTAATTTTGGCCAGTGGAAAAATATGTAATATTTAAGGTGAATTAAGGGTTAATTTTAGTTTGTACTTCAATTTTAATAGATTAAATTTTAAATGTTTAATTATTTATTGTCAATAGCAAAATTGACCTTCTAGACTTCTCTTGCCACACTTTAGAAATTAGCTTACGTAGATTCTCGGGAGTCTTTTATGAAAAAGTCAAATTTCTGTAAATTTCCGGTCAAATACAAAACTAACTTGTTTATCGTAAAAACATTTCCGAGAAGACTACTCAAAATTTTTTGGTTACAAAGAAAAGTTAACAGATTTCTAGAAAGAAGATTTTTTTTTTGAATAACACAAAAAATAGTCAATTGCAAAATTAACTTCTCGATAGAAAAGTGAAGTCTTCTCCGCGAACAGATCTAAAGAAAATTTGAATATCATACCTAGATTTGGTGAGATTTCTTGCTTACCTTCTCCAAGTATACATAATTTTGCAACGAAAATTTACCCACTCATTATTGACCAAGAATCATATACTTGAGTGATTTCAATAAGCTTACAAATTTTAATCAAAAAAATTGAATATCTGAAGTGAAATGAGAGGGAACATGCAAGAGACATGGTTTGTGTGGGTAAAAATGAGATAAGAAGAATATATATCGGTTTTTAAGTGTATTTAGAGTTTGAAATTGTGATGCAGCGCATACTAACCTTGCGGGATACATTTTATTTTTCTTCGTTGAACAAGGATTTGGCTTTCTTCTATTTTAAGTTTTTCCTTTTCATCAAGTTTTCCTTTTCCTTTGATAAGTTTAATTTCCTATTTCTTGGCTTTGTGTTATTATAAATAGACCTTTAGATTTGTAAGAGAGGCACGATTGATTGAATTAATAAATAGTTTTCTTTGCAACTGAGTTTAAAAAAAGCGTATTCTTGCAAGCCTCAAACCTCTATTTTTTTGTGTAGCAAAACAGAGCCTCTTTTCTGATTTTCATGGAAAAAACCAGAAACCTTACTTGTTTCTCTAGCTTCACCGGAATGTGAGACTCAAGCTTTCCATCTATTACTTCCGCTCCATAACTTTTGGTATCAGAGCTTCGACGTTACTGCCGTAATTATGCCACCAAAACAAAACAAAGATGTTTACCAAGGTGACTGGGCTGAATTACAAAGGACCCTACAAGAGATGCAAATTAATATGCATACCTCGATTCACCAGTCTCAAGAGTATCTACAACGGAATTTACGAGACGCAATGGCAGCAATAGGTCAACATCATCAAAAACCCCATCAACAACACCATCAACCGCACCAACTCCAACAACGTGATGAGCATGTTATTAAAGATGATGAGGATATGATATACGAGAATCCGTTTGCTCCTCTTCAAGCACAAGTCCAACGACCTCGTAATTGGGATTGTAGACCAATGGAAGAAGACCGGCGTTGGGAACACGGATTCAAATCCGCCTAACGGAATTTACCAGGAGTATACGTGGAGAAGAGCTGATCGACTGGATTGTGACAGTAGAAGAAATTCTTAAATTTAGACAGGTGCCTCCTAATAGACAAGTTGCTCTCATTGCAACAAAGTTTCGTGGTCAAGCAGCTTCGTGGTGGTTACAATTAAAATCAACTAGTGCTCATGAGGGGAAACCGAAGATCGTAACATGGGATAAACTGAAGAAGAAGTTACGCAAAACTTTTTTGCCTTATAATTTTGATAGGACTATGTTTACGAGATTACAAAATCTTGGACAAGGATCTCGCATGATCGACGAGTAGGCAGAGGAGTTCTATTTGTTGATGACACGCAATGATATTCATGACAGTGGGATTCAACTAGTATCACGCTTCATTGGCGGGCTTCGTCCTCAACTTCAGAATGCCTTAGAACAATTTGATCCAAACACAGTGTCAGAAGCTCATCGTCGTGCAGCTGCTTTTGAAAAACAAACTAGAGCCTCTTCTAGTTGAAATTCTTCTTCAAGAATTCGCAACACGACATCACAAGATCAACCAACAGGTAAAAATTCTAATAATGTTAATCCAGACACGACAGAAAATGTCCCTCTCAAATCTACCAAAGATCAGTCACTCCATCGTTCTTCACGTCCGAATGGTTTACGATGTTTTGCTTGTGGAGAAAATGGTCATATACAAACAGCTTGTCGAAAGCAGTCAATATGTGGTCTTCTAATTGACGAGGTTGATCCCACTTATGATGACTATCTTGACGACAATGGAGACAAGTTGGGAAAAGAAATAGAACTAAAAAGTGATTCGGGTCCTCTACTAGTAGCGCGACAGATCTGTCTAGCACCCAAGTCTTAGAAGAACCATGGCTGCGAAAAAATATTTTCCAATCTACGTGTACGATTAAAGAAAAAGTTTGTCGCATTATTATCGACTTGGGAAGTTGCCATAATATAGTATCCGATTATGCCGTTCGAAAGTTAGGCCTTGAGAAAGAAGCTCATCCTCACCTATATAAGTTAACATGGTTGAAAGAAGGAACCGTGGTACGAGTTACTCATCCTTCATTAGTGTTATTTTCAATTGGGGCAGGTTACAAAGACAAGATTTATTGTGAAATTGTTCCTATGGACATGGGACACTTGATTTTTGGGAGGCCTTGGCAGTACGATCGTGAGACGACTCATGAAGGGAAACATAACTGTTACCGTTTTCTTTTTAACAATCGCACAATCACACTCTTGCCAAAGGACCCTTCTGTTCCAGCACTAGAGAATCAAACTCCGGCTCCCACTCAACCTTTAGAGTCTTGGTCAAAGCTGAGCTTGATTTGTTCAGTTAGCACGTTCGGGGAAGAACTAAGACAGACTTGTTTCGCTGTGGCATCGCTTTTAGTTTCAGACATGGACGCACATTCTCAACCATTGGACAAAACCTTTAGTCCGCTTCTTGAAGAGCTCGTAGATGCGTTTCTAGGTGATTTGCCAAAAGAGCTACCTCCATTAAGAGATATTTAACATCATATTGACTTGGTTCCAGGGGCTTTTCTTCCTAATAGACCGCATTATAGGATAAGTCCGCAATAACATGACGAGTTACGTCGACAAGTAGAGGGTTTATTGTCGAAGGGACATATTCGTGAGAGCCCCAGTCCATGTGCAGTACCGGATCTATTGATTCCAAAGAAAGATGGTTCTTGGCGTATGTGTGTTGATAGTCATGCAATCAGTAAAATAACAGTGCGTTATCGTTTTCCTATTCCACGGCTTGATGATCTCTTAGACCAAATTTGTGCAGCGACTATTTTCTCCAAAATTGATCTTAAGAGTGGATATCACCAGATTCGAATTCGCCCTGGAGATGAATGTAAAACATCTTCAAAACTCGAGAAAGATTATTTGAATGGCTCGTGATGCCTTTTGGATTGTCTAATGCACCTAGCACATTTATGCGGGTTATGAATCAAGCACTTCGTCCTTTCATTGAAAAATGTGTGGTCGTTTATTTTGATGATATTCTAATATTCAGCTCTTCAATGGACGACTATCTTGCCCACATTCGAGAAGTCTTAAGTGTCCTAAGAAAAGAGAGACTATTCGCCGCCAAACATAAGTGTCAATTTGGTACGGACTATGTCTTGTTCTTAGGATACATCATATCTAAAGATGGCTTATCTGTGGATAGTTCTAAAGTCGAATCCATCGCGTCATGGCTAATTCCACGGACGATCTCATATGTTCGAGCTTTCATGGTTTGGCGTCATTATACAGGCGATTTGTTGCAAATTTCAGTAGCATTATGGTTCCAATAACATATTGCATGCGTCAAAAGGGAGTTTGAATGGACGGCTGCTGCAAACGAGGCGTTCGAGATCATTAAGGCGAAGCTAACAACAGCACCAATACTTGTATTACCCGATTTCTCCTTAACCTTTGAACTCCATTTCGATGCTTCAAAATTGGGTATAGGAGCTGTTTTGAGTCAACTAAACCGACCAGTAACTTATTTTAGTGAAAACCTAACAGAAGCTCGTAGTCGCTACAGTACGTATGACATGGAGTTTTATGCAATCATACAAGCTATTAAACACTGGAAACATTACCTTTGCCATCGAGACTTCGTGTTATTCACCGACCATGATGCTCTTCGCCATCTGATAGTCAAGTTAAAGTCTCTGCAATACATGCAAGATGGATTGTGTTTCTCCAACAGTTTACTTTCAGCATTAAACATAAGCCAAGGAAGCTAAACTGTGTCGCTGACGCCCTAAGCCGTTGCCAATGTCTTCTCACTACTATGTCCAATTCTGTTCCTGGATTTGCATATTTCAGAGAATTATATGAGACTGATCCCTATTTCGCTCATATTTGGCAAGAGGTGCAGAACACTCTTCATAGAGACTTCACGTTACAAGATAGCTTCTTGTTCAAAGAGAACCAATTGTGCATTCCAAATTGTAGCCTTCGTCTACGCATCCTTGACGAATTGCACTCCAAAGGACATGTTGGACGAGATAGAACACTTCGACTTGTCACTGATCGATATTTTTGGCTTACTCTTCGCCGAGACGTTGAAAGATATGTGGAGCGTTGTCGTGCATGCCAGCAAGCTAAGGGAAATGCGTCTAATGCAGGCTTGTATCTACCATTACCAACATCGAGTCAACCATGGACGGACATAAGTATGGACTTTGTGTTAGGTATTCCATGTACTCAAAGATGTAATGACTCTATTTTTGTGGAGGTGGATCAGTTCTCCAATATGTCTCATTTTATTCCTTGCAAACGAACAACGGATGCGGTTTTGGTAGCACAACTGTTCTTCCGTGATATATACCATATTCACGGCTTTCCTACCTCTATCGAATCTGATCGAGACACATGTTTCTTAAGCCATTTTTGGTGTTCTTTGTGGAAGATGCTCAACACAAGCTTGGATATGAGTTCCGCTTATTATCTTCAGACAGATGGTCAGACTGAAGTCACAAACCGAGCTTTGGGAAACATGAAACACCGTATGGCATTTGGTAAGTGAAGCCGTTGAACCAGCATCGTCTGTAGCCATTAAACACGCATCATCTGTGATTTATTCGCCATGGCTGTTTAAGAGGATGAAGATGAAGAAGGGTGATAATTCAGATGGATAAATATTTGGATGAAGAGGCAGCAAAAGAAAACGAGAGGGGGAGGAGAGAGAGAGGAGAATATCGATGGATTCTATGTAGGGGGAGAGATGTATTTGTCATTAAAAAGATACGTACAAGAAAAAATAAGTATATTCTTAGATTGCAAAATATTCCGTTAGTGTTGTATATGGAGTGCAATTTCTCTTTTTTTAATTGAGTATTTCACTCAATCATTTTCATTTTTATCTTTTATCTACAATATTGTTATTGTAACTTGTACACCTATCACACTGAACAACCAATTTGATGGAACAGAAGTAATAGATGGAAAGCTTGAGTCTCACGTTCCCGGGAAGCTAAAGAAACAAGTAAGGTTTCTGGTTTTCTCCACGAAAATTTGAAAAGAGGCTTTGTTTTGTTACACGAAAACTAGAGGTTTGAGGCTTGCAAGAATACGCTTCTTGTAAAACTCGTATGCAAAGAAAACTCTTTATTAATTCAATCGATCGTGTCTCTCTTACGAATCTTAGAGGTATATTTATAATAGAGTTGATTACTCTCTAAGGCACATTTTGAGTTTCTGTTACACTCAAAGACACTTCCCACATGTGAGACACTTTTTTGTGGGTCAACCAGTTTTTTGGACTATTATACCCTTATAGAGAATGGTTCGTTGGAGATATTGATTCAATAGGAAAAATTGGAGACGTGTAATTTCTTACGGGGTAGTTGTTTTATATTATTTATATGTTTTGTTATTATTTTTCTTACTCCCTTTTCTTTTTCATTTACTTTTATCTAAAATTATAAAATATATTAAACAAAAATAATTATCATAATAGATTGTTTATTAAATTCTCTATTTTCTAAGATCCATTTTCATATGTATATTATGTGTAACAAAATTAAACGTGGATAGTAGAATTATATAATAGTTATGGATATGGACAACTATGTTTACGTGGATACCAAATTCTAGTTTTAATGTCATGATGTTGTGTTTTACTTTCAAAGCTTTTCATGGTGAACATTATGTTCAACTGTCCACGTTATGTTCTCTTGTAGTGAACTTCAACTGTCCACATTATGTTCTCTTGTAGTGAAATATCTTTGCAGTCCTCTCATCCACAACGTTAACCGAGCATCCCCACTGTTATATCTCATGTACACAATTCTCATATCCACAACAACTACTAACAAATCCTCTTTTCACACCTCGTCCATCCTCAGCTACCATGTCCACAATTTCCATATCCACACAATCAAGGAATCATCAGACACCCAACCATCTTTGGAGCCCCCATCCACCCCCCCAACCATCACTCCCACACACTCATGAAACCTCTACAACACCCATCACATTGACATGATCAAGTTTCGTGGAAAAACTTAGTCTCCATTCTGTTTTATATGTAAGAATTGCTTTTGTAATATATGTATAACCTATCTTTTGTAGCCATGGCCAAGCTCAATGTGAGGCGTCTATAAACCAAAACTCTTATGTACATTTTTGGTTATGCTTTAGAAATGGAGATTGAATTATTTTTGTTGACATGTTGTAACCATACATGTCATCCAAAATTAGTTCAAGCTTTAGGAAAGGAGTTTGGATTCCACATCCACGGAGACATATTTCAAACTAAAAAACATAGTTTTGCTTCAAACACAATACTGTTTTCAGTCTCTTATATTCAAACCCCATTTTTCTTACCCATATATTTGTCCACATCCACTCCATGCCACAACGTGTCCACATCCACACAATTACACCAAAGATAATAGTTGTTTGTTATGCTCGTCCAAATCAAGAATGCTACTTACGCTTCTTAACACAGTAAAAGAAACACAATATGTGGATTTCACTCCTTGATGAGCTCAGAGAGAGAATATGCTTATAAAAGCTGATACCTTTAGCCTTTAGGAACTCTTTCTTCTCTTGTATACAAATGGAATCGTCGGAATCCATGTCGCAACATACTTGTTTCCGTTAAGACGATGACAAACTATTTAGAGTTAGAAAAAATGGAATTATTTTTGAATAGCCCAGAACACTGAGATTCAATTTGGGATGCAACCTCAAAAAGAAGAAGAAAGAGAGGGAAATGAGAGAGAGGAGAGGCTGAGATATATTGGAAGACACAAGAAAAATTCAGAAAGGAAAAAGACAAAAAAAATTATGTTTGGGTGCAAAGGGGTAAAATAGACAAACAACACTAAAAAGTGCTTCTCAAGTGGAATGTGGCTTTCCATGTAATTAAGAAGACATAAAGTGTCTTCTAGTGTAAAAAAATTCATCATAATAACACAAAGCCAATAAATAGAAAATTAAACTTATCAAAGGAAAAGGAAAACTTAATGAAAAAGAAAAACTTAAAATAGAAGAACGTGAAATCCTTGTTCAACGAAGAAAGGGAAAACGTATCCCGCAAGGTTAGTATGCGCTGCATCAGATCTCCCCGGGTAGAGAAAGATTTCGTCCCCGAATCTGGATCCTCGTTTTCACCATGGTGAGGATATAAGTGCTTAACATTGAACACATCTTAAGTACGAATGTGATCAGGAAGCTGTAGCTTGTAAGCATTTTCGTTGATCCGGCGTATAATCTCCACGGATCCAATCTTACGAGACTTTAAATTGTTATACTCATGTGCTGGAAATCTATCTTTAGTTAGAACCACCCAAACAAGATCACTTGCCTGAAAAGTAACCTCGCGACGATGATTATTGGCAGCTTTCTTATAAGAACTCTTTGTTGACTCTAAATGTGCTTGAGCATTCTGATGAACAAGTTGTAAATTGTCCATGAAGTTTATTGCTTGCCCATGTAATCGTGATTTGTCTGGCATGGACGTTAAATCTTACGGACCCCGAGGAATGATGCCATAAACCACATAGAATGACTAGATCCCAAGCTTTGATTATTAGCATGATTATGAGCAAACTCAGCTTGTGATAACTTCATTTATCATGATTTAAAGTTATCGCCAACAAGGCTTAACCTCTCCAAGTCTAACATAATTCCACAATGTCCTTCCTGCATCGGTAAGAACGATGTTTTCTTCTATTTTTTTTTGAATAATTTCTATTTTATTATTATTTACACATTCAATTTATATAATAATTCATGATTTGTATTTGTCAATCTATCCTTCGTCAGCTATCAGTTGAGTTCTTATGTGGATGTTATTAGCAGCTATCGGTTGAGTTCTTATGTGGATATTATTAAAATGATTTTGAGGAGAGATGTTCAAGTGGGGGTTGAGAATTGGAAGCCATTCTTGTTTAGGACAAGTCCCGATTCGCTAACCATAACCGATTCCGGTTTTAGTTACCTGATAATTATTTATGTTATCCAGCTAAATAACTCTTTTAATCATTTGTATTGCATTTTGTTAAAGAGTAAATTCAATGTTTAGCCGAACACCTAAATGTAATTATGTGTTTTTATTTATTATAGAGCTAATTTTTTGTTTATCTGAATTGATACAAAATAGCAACCATAAACTGATCAAAATAGCCGGCATATAAATTAAAATACCAGTTAATATGTAAACCATCCAGATAAAGTAGAAAATAACCATCAACTAAAGAAATATCCGGTAAATATAAATTAAATATCACCTAACATGTAACAAATCCATATAATAGAAGATGATTCATACAAGTGTTCTAGAGTATAGCTATATTAATCCATATAAATGTGATATGTGCATTTGATTGATTCGTAGAATAATATTATTTGTTTAAGGATAAACATAACAACAAACTCTATAATTTAATATAAAAAAATCCCTAACTGAAAAAAAAGAAAAATTGTCACCAAAGGAAGAGAGAGAGAGAGAGTAGAATTCCAATTTCATTTCTTACTTTGGGGAGTTGTGCATGTGCCTTGGAATTGCTTTTTTTCCTTTCTAGCAAATTATTGAGTTTTTTTTTTATTTTGTATGCAAATGACTCTTTTAAAAATTGTATTTTTGTAAATACTTTGAATATTTAGAGTAAATGATAAATGAAAAATTCAAATTTCATTTCTTACTCTGGGAAGAGAGAGAGAGAGTAAAATTCCAATTTCATTTCTTACTTTGGGGAGTTGTGCATGTGCCTTGGAATTGCTTCTTTTCCTTTCTAGCAAATTATTGAGCTTTTTTTATTTTGTATGCAAATGACTCTTTTAAAAATGGTATTTTTGTAAAGTACTTTGAATATTTAGAGTAAATGATAAATGAAAAATTCAAAAAGTTTTACCCTTGTGTTTGACAACCAGGCCAATTGTAGAAGATATTAGACATAAGGTGTCCTATATCGGAAGTTGTAACTAATATTCACTAATATATAAGATAGATGGACCACTCCACTTAATACCAATTGGTTTTAGGTATGAAACTCATCTAGCTTAATATGGTATGAGAGGCCACGATGCACAAAATCCCACCCGATCCACATCGATCTCTGCCCAAAGCTGGCCCATCGATCTTTGCCCAAACATTCCGAGATTGACGCTCAAAGAACCATCGTCTTGAGAAAGCGTATTAGATACAAAGTGTTTCACATCGGAAGTTGAAACTAATATTCACTAATATATAAGACATATAGACCACTCCACTTATTACCAATTGGTTTTAGGTTGGAAGTCCATCTAGCTTAATAGAAGAAACTATAATTGTTTTTTGTTTATAGCTCAAACAATGAAACTGTCACTGGTTAACAAAAGAACAAGGTTAAACTGTCATTGGTGGTAAAAAAGAAACGAATTGTGAATCATATCACGGCGATAATTAATTTTGACCAAAGTTTAACAAGAATATTTTGGACCTTCATGATCAAGTAAGAAATCTATAAAGCATAGTCGGTGTTAGTAACGACCCGTGATCTTGGTAAAAAAGTAACAAATTCATGATAATTCTTTTATATAATTAAATAAGGATTGTTTTTAAAGTCATTGCTATTTTTCTAAAATGACTTTTTATGTTGGATGAAAATTAAATAGGTTATAAACTTTGTTTTATCTAATGAATTATATTATTACAAATTATGAAAACATTACAAAGATGATATTATACAGCCGGCAATTCTATCTATCTTATGAAAATTCACGTCTGACTGCATTATCTTGAGGTGTTTTATGAGATACAATGTCTCTTTTCTTCAGCGAGCACCTGGTTAAGCCAATGAGGACCCCCTAAGGCAACATAATATTAGGATTTAAAGCCGCACTATATGGAAACTTATTTCTAGAGCCCTTTGTTTTTACAGATTCTGTTAACAAAAAAGAAGGTACATTGTGGTTTTCTGAATATAGATGAAATATATCTCATCATTATTTGAAGTATAAAACACATACTGCAATATCGAATTTTAACTAATATAAATATCACATACAATATATAATAACTCATTTAGATGACAAACAAAAATGTACGGTTTCTAGATGTAATATGGTATTAGAACTTCCGTGTGTTGTTTGTGTTTAAAGCAAGATTCAAATCTAGCTTTAGCATCAAATCAATAACAAATGAGATCAAAATCCAAAGAAAAAGATTGGAAAATCTAGAGAAAATCTCAAAAGGTGCTAATCAGACGACTTATGTGAATGGTAATGATGTGTGCTTGAAAAAAGAAATGTGCATGCATGGTTACTGAAACTTGTAAGCCTTTGAATCTTCAAAGTTTAGCACGCATTTCATTTACGGATATGTATAGTTATGATTTAATATAGTCTTTTGATTAGCATGACTGTACTCTCTTTGGTCATTAGTGGCTGTGGAGCAAAAACCACAAAGGGCTAGTTGATCATAAATAATCAACATATGGATTATCTCTACAGCTTTCAAATAGTGATGTATATTATTTAATTAGGTGGTAGAATTGTTAATGTGCTAACCAATCTAGTAAGTTGAATAAGATTAGTCAGAGTTGAGTCCCGATCCTCTAGACATCTTTGATGAATTAAAAAACAATTATCTGAAAAACATTTTATTGTTAATATAAGTTAAACATAATTACAAATATTTTTAAACCAATTTATATATCAAATTTTCTGTATATATATTAATTGTAAATGTATATGGTATCAGAGTCATTAGACCTAAAACTCTAAAGTCGCCATCCTCTTTTTCAATTTTTTCTTCTTCTCATCGTGTCAACCAGTCCAGCCTCGTCCACTGAAACCATTGTTGTGTCCAGCACACAAACTCTTCTCAACATTAACATGACTAATATTACCAAACTAACATCATCAAATTTTTCCACATTGATGGATCTCTTGAAGTACCACCTGCAACGCTAACAACGGACAATGGTGTTGTCCTTAATCATGTGTACTCTATGTGGAAGAGACAGGATAAGCTCATCCACAGCAGTCTCTTAGGTGCTATCACAACCTCCATTCAGCCGATTTTGTCCACAACAACAAAGGCTGCACAGATCTGGACAACCCTCAACATGACCTGTGCCAAACCTAGTAGAGATCATGTCAAGCAAATCAAAGAACAACTCAAGTATTGGACGAAAGGCACTAAATCAATCAGCGAGTACTTCCAAGGACTCTCTACACGCTTTGATGAACTTGCTCTTTTGGGCAAGCCTTATGACGATGAAGACCAGATTGAAAAGATTCTTAAAGGTCTCCCTGAAGACTACAAAGTCAATGCTGATCAGATTGAAGGCCGAGACACTCCTCCTTCCATTACTGAAATTCACGAGAAGCTCATTAACCATGAAGTTAATCTCCAAGTGTCGACTCCAGTGGTCTCCTCTGTTCCTGCTACTGCAAACTTCACCAACTATCGTGGTAACTCAAGCAACAATCACCCCAAGCATCAAAACTCACGACGTGGAGGCTACCGAGGGAAACAAACATGGCAGCAACAACAGTTCAGCCCCATAACGAATCCAAACACTTCTCGTGGCTATCAAGGGCGTTGTCAGATATGCAGTGTTTTTGGGCACAGTGCTCGCCGTTGCACACAACTGCAGAACTTGGGAACTACGCAACCTGCTCCGATGAATCTGTCCGCTCCGTGGCAACTAAGAGCTAATCTTGGAATGTTTTCCCCATACAATGCGAACCAGTGGCTCTGGATAGTGGATCTACAAATCATCTAACATCTGACCTCAACAATCTGAGCCTTCATCAACCATATAATGGAGGAGAAGAGGTGTCAATCGCTGACGGCTCCGGTCTTCAGATAACACATACTGGTTCTGCCTCTCTCTCTACACAAACTAAACCTTTGATTTTGAAAGATATACTTTGTGTTCCTAATGTTAACAAGAACCTGATATATGTGTTCCGATTGTGTAATGCTAATCACGTTTCAGTTGAATTCTTTCCTGCATATTTTCAGGTAAAGGATCTCAACACGGGGGTCCAGTTGCTTCAAGGCCGAACGAGGGATGACTTGTATGAGTGTCTAGCGTCTCCATCCTCCCCTGCAGTCTTTCACGCCCACCTTCCTGACACCAAAGCCACCCTTGCCTAATGGCATAACCGCCTAGGACACCCTTCCCTTTCTACTTTAAAGTCTATAGTTTCCTAATTTTCATTACCTTACTTAAACTCTTTGTCATGTACTTTACCTTGCAATGATTGTTTTCTCAATAAAACTCAAAAGCTTCCTTTTCATCAAACCTCTATTGTCTCCACCAGACCTTTACAATATATTTTTAGTGATGTTTGGCAATCGCCAGTTCTCTCAAACCAAAACTACAAATACTATCTCGTTCTTGTGGATCATTACACACGTTATACGTGGATGTAACCTCTCCAAACCAAGTCCCAAGTGAAAGACATCTTTACCACCTTTAAACCCCTTGTCGAGAACCGTTTTCAAACCAAAATACAAACTCTATATTGTGATAATGGTGGGGAATTTATAGCTCTCAGAACTTATCTCTCATCATGTGGCATCTCTCACCTCACTACTCCCCCACATACACCTGAGCATAATGGCCTTTCCGAAAGA
This sequence comes from Diplotaxis tenuifolia, assembly GCA_014822095.1. Taxonomy (NCBI): domain Eukaryota; kingdom Viridiplantae; phylum Streptophyta; class Magnoliopsida; order Brassicales; family Brassicaceae; genus Diplotaxis; species Diplotaxis tenuifolia. The sequence goes on along the minus strand of JABAYD010024947.1, from coordinate 6,132 downwards.
AAACATCGCCATATAGTAGAAACTGGACTAGCTATACTCACGGCTGCAAAGATACCCTTAACCTACTGGCCTTACGCTTTTGTTGTTGATATGTATTTAATCAACTGTCTACCTACTCCGGTTCTAGCCAATACCTCACCCTACCAAAAGCTTTTCACCGTTACTCCCAACTATCTCAAGCTAAGAACATTTGGTTGCTTGTATTTCCCCTGGTTAAGACCCTATGCTCCAAACAAACTTCAAAACCGCTCCATCTCATGTGTTTTCATAGGTTATTCTCTCACCCAAAGTGCTTATTTATGCCTAGAATCCATCTCAGGCAGGATATACACATCTCGCCATGTTCACTTTAACGAAACGGAGTATCCTTTCAACAGTCTTACCACCAGACCTGAACCAGAAAACCCACCGTCCTCTTCCTCATCAACCTACAGTCCCCATACCACAATGCCTATCTCACCGTCACTCATACCGTCTCTAACGCCGGCATTGAGCAATTCACCACCGTGTACAGGTCCGACACCAATACCACAAAGTCCTCCAGCTACTTCAACCGATATCTCCTCCTCCACCTCTGCAGTTCCAACGCCACCAGCGGAATATACTGATCAATCAAACGTGCAACCTGCAGTTTTGTCACAGGTTAACCAAGAACCAGCACCTGCAGCTCCACCGCCATTGGAGAACCAGAATCATAATCAACACTCTGTGACTACAAGGTCAAAGAATAACATCACCAAGCATGTGACAAAATACAATCTTTTGGCGGAGGTCCAAGACGATCCTCATTGGATTCCAACTACATGGCAACACGCCATCAAACATAAGCGCTGGTGTGATGCTATGAGCTATGAGTTTAACTCCACAACCTCTAATCGAACGTTGGATCTTCAAGCTGTCTCCAAGAACGTGAATATAGTAGGTTGTCGCTGGGTATTCACGATCAAATATTATCCTAATGGTGACATAGATCGTTACAAGGAAAGGATTGTTGCAAAATGGTATCATCAACAAGAAGTAGAGTACACAGAAACCTTTAGTCCCGTCATCAAGTCCACGACGATAAGAATCATTCTTGATCTTGCGGTTAATCACGACTGGCCAATTTGTCAAATTGATGTCAATATGGCTTTTCTGCAGGGTCATCTCCAAGAGCAAGTCTTTATGTCTCAGCCTCCCGGTTTCACTGATCCTGAACGCCCAGATCACGTATGGCGTCTGCGTAAAGCTATCTATGGTTTAAAATAGGCCGCGAGCCTGGTATTCTGAGTTACGAAGATTTCTTCTCAGCCAAGGTTTCTCGAATTCACTAGCTGATACCTCCTTGTTCATTCTCAAACAAGGTACCTCCTTTGTCTACGTTTTAGTATACGTTGATGATATCCTTGTCACTGCTCGAATCCGCATATGGTGCAACGTGTGATCACAGAGCTTTCAAACAAATTTTCGATCAAAGACATGGGCCACCTTCACTACTTTCTGGGGATAGAAGCACGACGTACAAAACATGGTCTTCATCTTATGCAAAAGATGTATGTTACAGACCTTCTGACTCGGACAAATATCCTTCATGCTAAACCAGTGGCCACACCGTTACCTCACCGAAACTCACGTTAAGTTCTGGTACTACATTGTCGGATCCACGTGAGTACCAAAAAGTTGTTGGTAGTCTTCAGTACCTTTCCCTCACTAGACCTGATATCTCTTATGCAGTAAATCGACTATCTTAGTTTATGCATAAGCCGACGACTGAGCATTGGCTTGCTGTCAAAAGAGCGTTGCGCTACTTATCAGGAACTATGGGCTATGGGATTTTTCTTCGCATGCAATCAAATCCCATCTTACATGCTTTTTCCGGTGCCGACTGGGCTGGAGATTCAGATGACTACGTCTCCACAAATGCATATATTATCTATCTTGGTGATCAACGTATTTCGTGGACATCCAAGAAACAAGAAGGAATTGCTCGCTCTTCTACTGAAGCGAAGTATCGGTCGGTTGCTAATACTGCATCAGAGTTGCGTTGGATCTGTTCTCTGCTTACTGAACTTCGTATTCCTGTCTTGGCAACAATAATTGTATACTGCAATAACATAGGAGCTACTTATCTCTGCGCCAATCCCGTTTTCAACTCAAGGATGAAACATATTGCCATTGACTATCACTTTGTCTGTGGCCAAATACAGAATCGACAGCTTCGCGTTGTTCATGTTCCTACCGCTGATCAGCTCGCCGATGGACTCACGAAGCCTTTACCTCGATCTCGCTTTCAGCTGTTAAGGTCCAAGATTGGAGTTGCTCAAGCACCTCCATCTTCAGGGGGTGTGTTAAGGAATAAGATATGCATTAGGGACACTATTGTAATTAGTATAAACTCATTAGCCCTAGTAATACTCTTGTATATAATCACGTTACATGTCTAGTAATATAATCATTCAGTCTCTAAATTTATAGTATCAACATACTGTGTACTCACTTTACCAACAACGAAAAACATTTTGTCACGTCGGTTTCATATCAAGTCTTACTCAATGGGCAACCAAGAGACGAATTTTACCAAGGAGGGGTTTGAGACAAGGAGCGGAAATGGAGAATAAGATTGTAGGTCTCCGTGTTGCTCGGGCGAACCCAAGGATATCCCATCTTCTCTTCGCAGATGACTGTCTTTTCTTTTGTAAGGCGGAATTAAGCCAATGCAAAGAGATCATAGACATTCTAGATATATATGGGAAGGTGTTAGAACAAATATTAAATGCAACAAATCCTCGATGGTTTTTGGAAACTGAGTGGAGTTTTCTCTGAAGAAAGATATAAAAGAGATAGTGGGATTTTCTTCTGAAGGATGCATGGTGATGTACCTTAGATTACCTGAAAAAATATGTGGCTCAATGATGAAAGTGCTTTCTTATGTACAACACCAGCTTAATGGGCGAGTCAATACTTGGTCATCGGGACTCCTCTCCAAAAGAGGAAAAAAAGTTCAAATTAAATCAGTGGCTCAAGCAGTTTAAACTTTTCCATTGTCGTGTTACTTGATTCCACAAAGCATTACCGATAAACTAAGGAGCACAACTTCTAATTTTTGGTGGAACTAAAAACAGAACATCGGAGGTTTTAGTTGGATAGCATGGGACGAGATTTGTACTCCTAAGGATTTGGGGAGACAAGGTTTTCGAGATCTACATGACTTCAATATACCGCTTCTTGCAAAACAATTCTGGAGATTAATTCATTATCCTTCACTTCTCCTAAATGGAAAGTACTACAACCACACTTTTCTTTTGGAAGATCGGGAAAATACTCACCATCATATGGATGGCATAGTATCATGGCAACGAAACCTCTTCTGATGTCGGGTTTACGGAAAAAATTGGTACGGATCGAGATACGAGGGTATGTCTGAGTCTTGGGTTCCATACTTAGTGGCTCAGCCACCTAGACCTGCTGATCACATTGTTTATAGACTCCCCCAACTTCTTGTTTAATCTTTATTAGGAATGATACCACGAAGTGAGATATATAACTTCTACGAGAATTATTTCACCTAGATGATATCCCTTTGATACTTGGGATAACACCTTCTCGCTATCTTATTCCTGATGGATATGTTTGGAACCACACAAAATCAGGAATGTATTCAATTAAACCTGGTTATGACCTACTCCAATCGAACAATAGGAGTCTTACACAGGAAGAGGTTCTAGAACCAAATCACAAGGTTTCAGAGCCAGGTGTGGAAGATAAATGCCCTCAGTAAGATGAAACATTTCTTGCGATGAGCTATGTTGGACTATGTGGCGACGGAAGATAGACTCACTTATAGACACCTGGGCACACCGATAGGAGTTTTCCTAGTTGTGCTGACCCAGTGGAGTCGATTAATCACCTTCTTTTTGAATGCCCCCCAGTCCTTCAGGTTTGTACTTTATCGGTATTCGTCCATTCCTGGTGATTCCCGAGTACATCTATATACCATAATATGAACTTTCTGTTTTGGGAGAGAAAAGAGATGGCTCCACTAAGACCACAATTTGATACATTCCCATGGATCTGTTGTCACATTTGGAAGGCGAAAATGACAAACTCTTTAATGGGAAATTCGTATCCTCAATTGACACTCTCCAACACGCGTCTCTTGAGGCAGGATGTTGGAGGAAGAGTAATGAAAAAGAGTAAGAAAACGAGGATAATGACGACCTTCTACTACAGAGATCGAGACAGTGCCCCCTTGGATACTCTGAATCCCTACTTGTCAAATTGATGCGTCATGTATCGATAATGTCAGTAGCTTAGGTTAGAGTCTTAAGGATCAAATGAGTTATAATTTCTTCGCACTATGGGCATGCAAAAGGAGCCTCTCAGCTTTGCATGCTGAGATGGAAAGATTATTTTGGGCAGTCTCATGTATAAGAGACATGTGGATAACTTCGATACGGTTTGAGACGGGCTGCTCGGACCTAGTGGACATGACTACCAACCCGGTGGATTGGCCAACTTTCGCGACAGAGATTGAGGTGTTTCGGAGATTACAGGAAGATTCGAATATGTGAGCCTGACTCATATTCCTTAGAGGAGGAATTGACGAGCGGATGCGCTAGCAAAAGAAGCAAGAATAAAAAACTACAATTTTTCCATATAAATAAGATCTAGCCAGGCGGAGGTGCTCCACGTGGAATCGGCTCATCTGACCACCACTTGATCTAGTTTAGATGAACGGTTGACAAAAATAAAATACTTAACCACACATGGGATCTTGTAGAGAATTTTAGGGAGCTAAACAATTCGGATTCAAAGCAATTTTACGACATTACATATGTGTGGCCACGTGGATATAAGGTCATATTTTAATCCTTATTTAAATATCCGGAGAATGATCAATTCGTAGGTTACACCTCTTCATCAAAATTAGTCTAAACCTTTCAATAAGTTCGAAGTAATGCCCAAATTAATAAAAAAAAAAACAAGCTTTGTATTGTAAATTTGAAATGTGTACGTTCAATAGAGTCCACGTAAGTAAACACCAAACTTTCCTTACTATATTTCCTTTTTATAATTATTGGTTGGCTGATACTCATATTGCTTCTTACTGCTACACAGATACTTCCTTAAATAAATTATCTTATGCTTTCAATTGCTTTTATTGCATTATGACTCGAATGTCTTATTAGAATAAAACATTGGGAAAATTACTAATTTAGAACAAACCAATAACTACATTATCCATTTGCCATAATCTTCTTTTTAGTTCGTTTTGGACCTAACATACCGTTTGCCAACTTTAAAAATTCATATCAATTATTTTAATAGTCTGAAAAATATGGAAAAATATCCAGAATACACATAAACAATCGATAAGTTTATGAAAAATATTCTTGTTGAAAAATATGAGTGCAACAAAAATTCAATTTTTGATCTACGAATAGTAGATAACACAATCCACTGTCTACGAAGCCGTAAGATGATGACTCTGATAATTATACAAGTGTTTGAGGACAGAAGACTGTAATGTCAACAAAATGGTATAAATCTACCACCGCAGAATGTAACTTCTAAGGTCTTAATAATGATCTACACGAAGAAGGGTTTTGTAATCTACCTTTAGTCATTTAACTACCAAAACGTAATCACAAAAAAATGCACTATCTAACATATTACATAAATCTACGGGAGGAGGATTACATATTCTATATTGTTTTCATCAATCTACCGCTCTCAGAATTCATGTTCTACTAATTTAGAAATGTAAATTTTCCTTAAATCTCTCCAAATCCTGTTAAATGAATATTCTCCATATCATAACTTCCCAAAATCGTGTGCAAAAAATCGTGTTGTCTACTCCAGAGCTAAAAAATAGAGTTCTTCCAAGGTAACTCCCACCTTTTTCTTCATCAATCCATTAACGTGATCCATCATATCAAAACACCTAAAAGTTTTGATTCTCTTGCTCAGGAAGATGCATATATATTCCTTTTGTGAGTTCTGGAAATTTGAGGAGCTTAAAGGAGGGGGATTTGTTGTTGACAAAGAAAAGGGAGGAAGAGTCTTAGCGGTGGACTCGACATGTTCATTCCCAGAGCTAAGGAGTATGGCCTATGCGGAGTTTGAAATTGATCAAAATCTGGTCGAGATTGT
>JABAYD010024946.1:0-10451 GCA_014822095.1 Diplotaxis tenuifolia | reverse complement strand
TTGTAACCTCGTGGATTTTACTGTCTTGTAATCGAAGTTACCTTTTATACGAGACAATTTGCTCTGCTAGTAATGTGGACATTTGTGGTGTTTATTTCATCAGAAAGTTGCTTAATCACAATACAAGTGAAAATGCAAGGAAGAACATAGCAATGAATCTTCCATATGTAAAATTGTCAACAATTGTAGCTGATAGAGAAAACAATTGAATTACGACTAGAGAGATCCATCTGTTGACTAAGCTTAAGAACCATCTTCAAATATCAACTATGCAGAGATAGATCCAAGCCGGGTAAGGTTAGCTTGCTGGTCTAAGTTGATTAAATATTTGTTCAACAAGACTTCGCCATGTGTACCAATATCTCTTTCAATTATGGATTATAATTTAGTAAATGGCATATCCACCCCCATTATAAAATGAGATTTACTATTATTGCTTTCTTAAAAGCAAGTGTATTTTAGAAAACACTACTAATAAGTGCTTACTTGTTACATTGACTATCAAGAAAACTAGTATATATATTGCAATATCTATATTTTAATTCGTTATATTTTAATTATTATTCAGCTGTAATGGTTTGAAAGACTCGTTACGTGTGTACTTACGAAGTTATCATATTTTAAAAGGAAAATATTTGATCGGTTCGTCAAAGAAGGACAAAAACTATCGGTTACTTTATTGGTTTGAATTATTCTCGATCCAATTATTAAAGTACTGGCGTTAAGATGTAATTATAAAAATTGATGTAAAATTAATCATTTGATGTAGAATAGTTGTAGAGCACCCATCGATCAGATATTTTTTCCGAAGAAGCTCTCATTGCTGAAGACGTGTACTAAGTGACAAGTAAAACAAATCATTCTAATATTAAAAGTTCAATATGAGCTTTGTTTGGGGGTGTCCACGTAGGAAGATTTAATTGACCAATGGGGGGCAGTTTTTTCTCCACATCATTTAGTCCCTCTGGCGTTTGGGCTTTGGATTCATGAAGGCCCGGAAGAGTCTTAGTTCGTTGGCCCGTCTGTTTTGTGCAGCTAATTTGATTCCTCTAGCGTATGAGTTTGGTGTTTTGAAGGCCCGTAAGCGTCGTTTTTTGTTGGCCCGTCAAGACCAAATAACCGGTTACTCCTCCTCCTCCCGATTGTTAACCCTAAACTAGCCGGCCGACACAGTTTCCTGGCTCTCTCTCTTCCTTCACTTCACCTCTCTGTTTCACGATCTACCATCAATACCTACGAATTCACTCCCCACTCTATCACTCTCTTCAATCCGATTTATGGTTTTTTTTCGCCTCCCACTTCAGAGATCCTATATAAATCCCTTTTGGCTGCGATTTGGTTTCACCAAAACTTGCTTTCTTTTCCAGCAAAAATCAAACTACTCTCCTCAATTGATTTAGCGATGAAGTTTTCCGGCGATTCCAAGTCAGTGCAAAAAAAGAGGCGAATCCAACGCCTCCTCCACTCCTGTCAAAACCGGCCTTCAATCTGATGCTTCCTCCGGTTTTCTGAGTTCGATGAAATCCAAAGGAGTAGCCGCTATGATTCTCTTTTGTAGAGGCTGCAAAACGTGCCAGATGTGGCTGATTGAGTCTTAATATTGATTCTCTTTTATTTTATAAGACTTTGTTTTGTTTTCTCCTATTTCTGGATTTTGTTTGGTTTGTTTTTCTGTTTCTGGATTCTGATTATGCATCATAATAACAATCTTTTTTATGGTCTCTTTTGGTTATAGATCTATAACTATTCCTTTTATGTTATATATATGTTACTGTTCATTTGGAAAAAGTGAAGGGATGCTCATTATACTTTTAGGACCTAATGATTCGTGTATGTTAGAGCATATATGCACTAGGGGAAATGTAATATTGGCTGTTCATGGTATGCAGCTTCTCTTACATGTGGAAGCTCTTGGGTCGTGAGAGACACTAGGGGAAATGTTTTGTGCCATAGTCGTCGAATGTTTTCAAGGGTCTTCTCTGAAGCACAAGCTATTATGATGACCTTTTCATGGGCGGCCGAAGCTATGATGGACCTTAAGTACAAGTGAGTGATACTTGAATCCTCTAGCAGAGTGCTATATAACATCATTAATCAAGAACCACCAGTTTTGGAGTTTGGTCCGTGGGTACATAACATCTGCAATCTGCTCTCATCATTTGAGTCAAGTAATCTGAGCTGGGTGCCTATGGAGTGTAACTATATTGCGTTGGAGATCTCTAACAGTGTGATAAGAGACCAGCGTAAACATTCTTATGTTGCCCACCAAGGCCCTTCCTGGCTACAAGATCGGATTCTACTTGAAGCCACTCTATCTCCATAAGAAAGGAATGTTTGCTTGAGGATAAGTTTCACCTGATTTAGGTGTAATCAGCTTTGACGTCCTCAACAAGGAACCTTATTTACTCATTCTTTAGCCTTGGAGCTATGTTTTCTTTCCCATGCGCCTACTGGCTGCAAGTTGTTTTGTTTTTTTCTCTCTAAGCGTTGAACGCAAACAATGATGTTATTTCATTTATGACAAAAAAAAAAATGCTCTAATATCACTCCTAGAATCTTATTTGCCAAACCAGGGACAGGGACGTTTAATCACTCTAATAATAAATTTTGCAATTAATCAATCATATATTTTCTGTTTGACTAAAAGATCTGTAACTCCACCAATACACTCTTTCCATAACACATACTTCTCTCCCATTACTCTGAAAATCTTTCTCCGCCATCTTCACAATACGAAGCTCCTCTCCCTCTATAAGTTTAATACATAGCTTTCATAATACCTCAAACTTAAGAGAGTATAATACATTTAACAATGTGCGAATAGGTTTGTTACAAGGATTAACGAAACGCACCGTATGGATCTCCCACCCTCTGACCATGGCATCGGAAACGCAAGTGAAATACACTTATCCTGGATCTTTGAAGCATTAACCAAAGTTTGGGAAACGTTAGAGTTTTTTAAGTGTTTTTAGATAGAAGTAAGATTCGGTTGCGTTAACGTTTTTTAACATATATTCAACCACGGGTTACTGATTATTCCATGACTATGCTTTAACACTTTGATAATCAACGTTTGGATCTATGTAAATAAGACTTCACTTTGCATACGCCATGTTGGTTGTCATATATTTAGATCCTTCCCCGCTGCATAGTCTGCAACACACCAGAGCAAAGAAAAAAGGTTAGCACTAACGCAAACCTTTAAATATTTGAAAAAATACACCTTTCAAAAAAAATATTACTTCTACACAAGGTCAATATAACAAATTAAGATGTTAAATTTGTATATAAATAATGTTACAAATTCTAAGGATAATAAAATATACACCAAGTAATATATCAATATAAAAATATTAATTACAATGTACCGAAACAAAAAAAAACGATACAAAATTAAATATACCCCAACTAATATATTAAAATATAGAAATAAATATTACAAGAACCTAAATCATGTATGTACAATATAATCAAATATTATGAATTATAAATATAAATATATAACATATTGAAAATATCTTAAAAAAGAAAAATATGATTATAAATAATAATATTTTCAAACTGCCATTTAAATATTATAAATTTTTAATCTCTGGATTTATAGATACAATGTTTTTAACAGAACTCAAAATATTTAAAAAACCATCAATTTAATTATAGATACTACTATTTCCAAACTCCCATGTAAATATTAATAATTTATAATATTTAATATAACATAGCAAAAAAAAAGTTATTAACGTATATAATGTATGTATGATATACTCAAATATTGTACTTTTATATCCACAATTCGTAAAAACCCTCCCAGCTTTATGAATTCTTAAATTATAATGTATTAATCACCGTAAAACTCTAAAATATTCAACACACTACGTGTTGACATTTTCAAAATCCTCTATGTTCAGATAAATCCACTATGTCTAAAGCCGATGAAGACCCAATCGTGACATGCTCAAAATGTGGCGCACTAATGCGGACTTCTGATAGCACTGGTATATATATGATTATTTGGAAAAAAAATAAGTTAAGATCATTATGTCCACACGAAAATAGCCTTTTTTACCGTGTAAAGATTGTGTATACATCAAAAACATTTTTTTAAGCCAACAAATGTAATAAGCCAATATATATAAAGATAATCGCGTTATTAAAAATATGCTTGCTAATTAAACCATAGTATGAATCGTAGTTTACGTTAAAATTTAGCTTTCTTTACGAAGTCCAAAATTACTTATTTTATTCAAATAATTTCTATTTATAAATTTATTATACATTCCATTACTTAAAACCTCATGTTTTACAGTGACATCTCCCGTGCTTCCTATTACTCAACCTATACACCTATTCGAAGAAGGGTTTTTGGCACACCCTATAAGGGAATGTATAAGGAATATTTGGGACATTATGATTCACCTACAAGTGCATTGGCTTCATATGCTATGGCTACCAAGTAAACAAAATGATACAACTTTAAAAAAGAAAAATATATTCTCCACGTTTAAGCTTCCTTGTGTTTTCTTCTTACCAATTTATTCAACTTCAGGGAATACTACTAGAAGGCCGGCTCTCCACCAGGACTCACCCGCCTGGTCCAATTTTGTTAACCAAAGGAGATTCATACGAATTCACAGGATTTATCGTCCTACCAAATTCCCGTGAACGGAAATTAACACGGCTCCCGTATACCATTTCCATCTACTCCGCTTAACCACTACAGCCAGCTACTTACCAGGTAAAAAACACATCAATTTTTCGGATAAGTCATATTATATCCCTACTCACAACAATGCCAGTATTATGCAGATGTCGTGGGGAAGATACTACATATGCAAAACATAAGACCACCCAATCCATGAGCGATTGGAAAAATTTCAATTGGTCTAATGCTGAACAATTCAAAAGTGGTTAGGATCACGTCATGTGACAATCCGGCAAGAGAGTTTAACCTCCTACAAAGCAAGAAAGATAGGAAATTAAGAATCATCATCATCACAAGTCTGATCCCTAGACTTTTTCAAGGTAAAAGTTATACTAAAAAAAATATAAAGTATTTATTTATTCTCACTTCTAATCATGCCCATAAAAACGTTACAGGAAACATAGAACTCTCTTCATCGCCGGCAACTACTTTCTATTTCAACAACACGATCGACCACATCAAAAATACAAAGAACAAATCGAAAGACTTCCACATCCATAATAAAAAAACCTCCAACCATCAAATGTTTTCTAGATTCATTTCGACCAAACTACGTACTTGGATTATTTTTCCTTTCGACACACTTTATCTTAAGAATGTATTTCAATACAGACCTCAATCAATACTTCATAAAAAATATTTACATTGTTTATGGAGAAAATTAAATTGACTGATTGCAATATTTTATTTATGTCCAGCATAAACTTAATGGGACACCAGTTTAGATTAAATAGAATTATTAGGCTATCTTAAAACAAATAAATATGATCGTATGTGTATAAGCCATTACACAATGGACTTATTCGGAAAAAATTATATTCGGAACTACCCGGGCGTAGCCCGGGGATCGGTTCTAGTTTATTTTAATTAATACATAGCTGGCCATTTCCGTGCATCATTAGTTGATAAGTAGTAAAATAAATCGATTTTCTCTTCGTGTACAAACATCAAATACACTGTTATCTATGCAAAGAACATTATCACCATCGTTCAGTGATCAGTGAACGATTACAAAATGTAGTATTAAGTTTTGGGTAGATCAGATTATAAAAAATCGATTTTCTCTTCGTAAGTACATTGTCATCGATGCAAAGAACATTATCATATCGTTCAGTGATATATCAGTGAACGATTACAAAATGTAGTATTATGTTTTGGGTAGATCCGATCAAAGCGCTTCCTTGTGCCATAAGTCATATGTTTCCCATTTCTGTATTCATTTGTTAAGGTGGAATCTTCTACCTAAAATTTGTAAATCGGTTTATAATTAGCAAAATCATATAGAAGTTTAATAAGTTTATACTTATTTTTATGCAAACCAGCTTCCATTGAAACTTTAAAATGCAAACCTTCCGTTGAAACTTTCATCTTTTTTTTTTTTTTTTACAAATAAACTAAGACATTACTTCTATGTTGTTCTTTGAACATTAACAAATACATACACAAATATCTGACTAATATGATTCATGACAACTTGGTTGCAGAGAGTGCTTAAAGCTCACAATGTATAGGTAGATGAAAATCTCAGGGAAGGAGCAAAACAAGTCGAGGTATTTGCTTCTGTTTTTGTTTCCATGTTAGGTACGAATAAAAGCATACACACTCCACGTTTGGATTTTAAAGGAACAAATGAGAGCAAAGATAGAGTTAGATCCTGAGCTGCTTGAACAATTTGCTATTGGTGGCAAAGAAGCTGAAGCTTTGGAAAAGTCTAAGATCTCTTCAAGTGGTATCATCAGTATTAGATACTACCAAAACTGATAACAAGGTTAAACCAAGTGGTTTTGATAAATCTATTAAAAAGAGAGGCAATGATAAGCAATCTTCCAGATCCCACAAGAAGAGAAGAGCTTGATCTGTAGAGCTAATGTGTAAAACAGAGACCAGAAAATTTTGATTTATTTGTTTTTGAATTTGTAACTATTAACCAGAATTTGAATTTTGTTTATAACCACTAACCATAAATATTTATTGTAATTTTGTTTAGCCATAAGACAAAGATGTAATTTCGAAATTGATTGATCTTTAAAAGCATTGGTTAAATCGGTTTAATCATAAACCATATAATTGGTATTGGCACAAAGATGTTATTTTAATTTAGTTAACCCTTTTCCCTTAGAACTAACTTACACGTGTCATAAGCGGAGTATATAAGCTGAAACTAAAACGTCCCACATCGGAAACGTTAAGAAGATTTGGTTTGTTTATATATGTCTAGGAAACAACATTGGGCACGACCTTACTTGAACAGGATCTGTTCTATAGGCTCGTACCTCTGCATCCTTGATTTCTAAGGAGACAGGCCCCACAACCTGGTTGATGAATCATGGCCGTGCGATCTGAGTGTGATTAACGGGTAAGATTGTCTTCGGACTCTCAGCGCTGTAGAGGATCGCTACCTGGTTTGGCTTGACCTCACTAGGGTGGTCGCACGGTTGGCTGACAGGTTTTTTTTTTTTTGCCTTTTCCCCTATAAACTCTTAATTTCTTATACTTTTCACCCCACGCCGATTTATTTTCTCATCCTCACACTTTTAATTTATTACATGTCAACCCATATCTTTTATAATTGCGCGTAAACACTCACATTTCGGTAATAGCTCAAATACTTGCAGAGGAAAAGATAAGGTCCCTAATGGCTTCTTTACGCGAAGCTCTTTTCTGTTCTCGGTTTCAGTTCCATTCATCTTCTCCTTTCCGTTGCGCACTTCCAGTTATCTTCACTCTCTCTTCACCACCCGCGCGTTCATGCGCAATCAAATCGACTCTGTTTCTCAAACGGCGTTGTACAACCAAAGCGACGGGCTTTGAACTGCCACGGAGAGGGTTCGTGTGCAGAGCTTCAGAGTATAAGTTTCCGGATCCCATACCTGAGTTCGCTGAAGCTGTGAGTTGATTCTTCCTCTGTTCTTTCTCTGTTTTGATGGGTTTGTTTTGTTAATGACTGAACTTAATTGTTTGGTATTGCAGGAGACCGAGAAATTCAGGGACCATATGGCAAAGAAACTATAAAAAAAAAGATCTTTTGATGACTCTGTTGATGAAATCGTCGGAATCTGCACTGAGTTATATCTCAAAGTCTCTCACTTTCACACACATGTGACATGTCTATATAAGAGATTTTGAAATTTATTTCAAAAAAGTTTATTTCTGAAGTATCTTGACAGTTTTGTTGTGTGTGTTGTTGTGGTTCTTATGGAGGACCTGGAACACTCTTGGTCATACCTTTCATTGACATGGCAGATACTCTAAATGAAAGGGAGTTGCCTGGAGGTCCACAAGCCGCACGAGCTGCTATCAAATGGGCTCAGGATCATGTTGACAAGGACTGGAAGGAATGGACCGGTACTGATTAGTAACACTGAAACCTCAAATCATCAAATATAATATAGTCTGTTGAGTTATTAAGTTTAGTAGTGATGTATCAGAGAAGAGATGTGTCATGTAAGACATAAATTTTGTAGGCTTACTTATTGTTTTAATCTGTGTTCTTTTTTTTTTTATCGTGCATCAAAGTGTATGGTTCAATAGGTTCTTCAGTACACCAACTAAAAATCTGCTAGCTTTTTGTTGTTGTTGTTTCAAGGTTTACTATGTGGTGGACCCAGTTAATGTAAGATAACAAAAGATATGTATTGTTCTTAGTTTTAAGAGCTTTGCTTCTTCTAAATCGAGTTTACATCAACAAAAACCACACGTTGGTATGGTCTTTACAAACTTCGATTGATCTCTCCATCTGCGACAATATGTACATCGTAGATAGAGAAAAAAAGAAGCCATGTTCTTATTGGCTTTGTTGAGCCTTCTTTGTATAGGGAGGATATCCACTACTTATCTCGTCGTATCTTGATCTTGACTTTATCTTCTGTTACAACCAGAAAAGAAAAAAAAAGGGGAAAGATTCAGTGATCCAAGTACTGTTTCTCGTCCCTCGAACAAGAAACATTCAGCTCGTAGCTTCGGAGATGCTCTGAAGAGAAGGCTTCCATGTTTTAGACATTAAGAAAGAAGCTGAACTAGTTAGCTTACGATGTTGCTGCTGCCCTTGTTTCTTCTCCTGACCAAAAAAAACACAAAACCCATTAACTCTTTTTTTTTTTTTGGTCTAAAAACAAAGCAAAAACTCATGCAAGACTTTTCTGGTTTTCATTATTAAAGCAAAAACACATGTCTTCAAAAACAATCAGTTAGGAATCTACCGGAACATTCTTCTTCACCGTAGTCATCGTCTCACTGTGGTGCTTCTTCGTCTTCGCACATTTCTTCTCCCTCAAGACCTTCATCACTTCTGTAATATATCACAAATAATTCATCATAAACTCCAATCACTCTGTTTCAAAAACAGAAGAAAAGGCCAAACCTTGAGAAGTAATGAGCCTGTAAGCGTGACCAAGCACGAGACTTTCCGTAGGCCTGAGAAGCTGGACACGTGTAAACCTAACACCCTTCTCGTGTTTCTTATCTTCTTTCTTAACAGCCGTTGGAACCTTCTTCTCTTCCTCCTCCGTCAAAGGAATGATGAGACACACATAGTGGCCAGGATACATACTCATGATCTCGCTCACGGAGATGGAGACATAGTACCTGTCGATTTTGCCACCGATGAGAAACAAAGATAGATCCAAGCCAGGTAAGGTTAGCTTGCTGGTCTAAGTTGATTAAATATTTGTTCAACAAGACTTCGCCATGTGTACCAATATCTCTTTCAAATTATGGATTATAATTTAGTAAATGGCATATCCACCCCCATTATAAAATGAGATTTACTATTATTAACTCTGATACATCAAATAATACCTGCTATATTTTCATATACCTGTGTAGAAAGTTTCATTCAGCATAATTCACCAAGGCCTCCAAAGCATAAACACAAATGTCTCAGCCCTGGACACCGTACCTCCTCAATTGTTTTGTTTTTCTCCTTTTTTGTAGAACTAAAACATTAATAACTAAGAACTTATTGGTACCCAACCAACCACACTAGAGAGAGAAACTGCAAGTAAACCTGATATATATTCTCCATCTAGAGTCAACAACGAAACCAACTATATTGTAAGAAAATACAAAACTCAACTCACCTCTGAGTCAGACATGGAAGTTTTAATGAAGCGGGACATAAGAAACACGTATTGAATTGGCACTGTCAAATACCATTCAAGGTTTTCTCCATCACCAGAATCTGCTTGTAGCTGTAAGCTTTGTCTTTCACACACCAAATCATTTACATACTCACCAAATCAGTAAACACCGTCCAAAATCAATCTTTGACATCAAATAAGTCACCTTAGGTGGTCAGAAGCGATAAGCATGGCTGTAACCCTCTTTTGGGGACAGTTTCATAGAGAGGAACCGATCATTTGATGTTGACATTGCGGTAGAAAGTTTCCAGCACCAAATCAAACAAGCAAACAAGAAAAAAATTACTAGCAAACAAGAAATCATGCAAATAAACAAGACTTGCATAGATTTTTTTTTCAGCTTTTGGTAGTAATCAAGCCTTACTTTTAATAAGACACCATTTACTGCTGATTACTATGGACCGCTTCTCAACTTAATACAACAATATGGCTATGTTGTTATAGTTCACTTTAATCTTTTTTTTGTGTGTGTTGGAAATGTTGGAGGTGATGTGATGCTCCAACAGCACGCAGAGTTGTGGTCACACTCGATGGTATATAGACTGATAGACATGTCTCTTCATGTTAAAATGGCTTTGTAACCTCGTGGATTTTACTGTCTTGTAATCGAA
>JABAYD010024912.1:0-13567 GCA_014822095.1 Diplotaxis tenuifolia | reverse complement strand
AAATTATTGTATTTGAAATAGTTACATAAATATTTAAATATATAACTATAATTAAAAATGTATACCACTAATTATCTTTTTTTATCTTTTCCATCACACTAATTATCTAAAATAAATATATGCATATAGTTAAAAATAACACCCGTACGGTTGCGCGGGTCCAAATCTAGTTATTCATTATATTAGAAATATGTAGTTATATATATATATATATATACACACACTGAAATACTGACACAAACGGATAACTCATGATTCTAAGTATAAACTCTACAAATTAATATATTGGGAGTTTAATATTTATTATTTTATAGAATTATTAATTTATAAAAAATTTCTTTTCAAAAATTTCATATTTCAAAATATGCTTTTATGTAGAGATAGAAAGTAATTTCTTTAACTATACATGTATTGACTAAATTTTATAAATGTTATGTTGTTTTTATTGGATTACTTGGTGTATAAAAATATGTACTTTGAATATAAAATGATAAATAACATTAATATATTTAGAAATATTAAAAAAAATAAAAAAAATATTTCACATTGAATAAAATAAACTATATGATATTATTTTTATATTTATATACAAAATTATTAGTTTATGTTTATATTGTGATCACACATTATATAATTAATTTAAAAAATATTATATTATTATTTTTTAAATTATATCATATTTTATAATGATCTAATTTTAAAACTAGTAAGATGTATTAATTTATTATGTTTATTAATTTATCGAATAGTCATTTATGGAGAATGTGTACGTAAGATTGTTAAGAGTGATTGTTCGGACCGAGTAGGGTCTCTTATCCGTGATTAGGTGACGGAACTCGTTAGTGGGTCTTTGCAAAGACGGTTATACTATAAGTGGCGAAAAAGTAGTTTTATTGAGGAAAGATTATGTGTTACAAAAGAGGAAACAAGAAACGAAGCTTTTCGCCAGGGAGCTCAGCCGTGTCGTACAAGTCGGAAGAAAGTACAAGAGTGAAAATCCTAATTCTATCAAGCTGGTCGCGTGTACGGAGGGCTTTTCGCCAAATGGGCCTTGGTCGGTCCGCTAAAGTAAGAACCTTAGCTAAGTGTCCTTAACTTGTTAATCGCGGAGATTATCCGAGTTAAGCTAAGCTGATGCTAATTGACGAGGTATCGCCTTGTTGGGCCGGAGCCCGGATGGGCCGAGCTAATTATTCAATGGACCTTATGGAGGGGGAGTATTCCACCTCCTACAGTAAATCCCCCAGATCCGTTACCGTGTTATGACTAATTCGGGTCGGATTTTGTTGATTTGGTCAAATGAATAATAAGGTCGGCCAACACGACATGACGCCTTTTCGTCCAGCGGTTCGTGGAGTTTGTTACGTCGTTAGATCGTTACCTGGGTGTGGACATGTTCGCTTAGTCGTTAGCTCAGAATGTGGTTGAGCTATGTTCACTGACTCGTTAGCTCGGAGCTCAATCTAGCCAAGCCTCCTGAGTTGTCGGCTCGGAGCTCAGTCTAGCCATGTCCGCTGAGTCGTTAGCTCGGAGATCGGTCTAGCCATGTCCGCTGAGTCGTTAGCTCGTCGCGCTCTAGCTTGCCTTTTTGCATGGCGAGAATATGAACAGTCGCGGGAAGGTGGACGGTTTTTAGGAGTTGAGGCCCATTTAGGTCGGAATATGAACAATCGCGAGTATATTAGACCCAATTAGGCTTTCGTAGACCTAATTAATGACTCTGGGAGTCGCGCCCCTTCTCCCCCTATAAATATGTCTCACTTCTCCATTCTCACCACTTCTCCGCTATTCAGGTACTTATACTCTCCCTTCCCTCTACTTTCTCTCTCTAGATTGTAAATTGTAGATTATATAGCGTTGGTTGAACGATATTCCTCCGAAACGGCGATTGACTCGTGAGGAGAAGCGGAAACATATCGCGACTTTGCCGAGTCCGGCGAGGGATGCGACGACCGGCGAACCGCTGGATGATTTTGATCTAGTGATGCGGAGTCCGCTGAGAGATGTTGTGGGTCTCGATACTCCGCAAAGACTTTTGGTAGTCGACGCGGTGAGGGAGCTCAGGGGGGAAGATGATAGGAATGCTGCCGCCGAGATGATGAACGATCCGCGGCTAGGAAAACCTAGGTCGCCGTCGCTTCCTAGAAGTGGATCAGCGACCTATAATCAGTCTCCCCCTTCTCGTACTAGACGACCTCGTGCTGCTCGAGCCGGACGAGCTAACGTCGTCTCGTCAGAGGGAGACTGTCTTCCAAAGGTTCTAACGCGTCACGACGGTATGGGAGTCTTTGACCGAAAACCTGCGGTTCCTCAAGAGCTGCTTCGTCCTGCTGATGCGCAGTCGTGGTAAAACATAGAGAAGACGCGGTCAACTGTAAAGACAGTGGAGGCTTTGCTTATATCCCATAACGCAATGCGTTACTTACTTAATTCCAACTGAGGATCAGCGCCCATGGTCTCCTCCAGTCGGTTATCAGTGCGTTTACGAATCCTACTTCGGAGACCATACTAGGCTGTGGTTTCCGTTGCCTCGCCTCGTGATGTCGTATGTGTCTCGTCGCAATCTCACCATAAGTCAGTTGGTGAACGGTGCATATCGCATCATGGTTGCACTCATGGTTATGGCGGCGCAGATCGGTATATATCCGTGCGTCTTCGCGTTCGAGCAGTTGACAATGTTGTCTCGCTTAAAGGAGACAGAGCGTCGAGGCCACTTTTCGGTCAAGATGAGGCAGAATTATAACATCATCACCGGTCATCCGGACAAAACTTAGGACTGGCAACGCTTCTATTTCTATGTCAAGTCCGACCAGTTTGCCTTCATCGATCCCCCTGATGATGAATTCAGGACTTATTGGAACAGCGATGCTAGTAGTTAGCTCACCTCGATTAGTGCTGCTTCGTGTTTAATCTAACCATTTTCTTTGTATCATGCAGTTGCGCATCCCAACTTCTATCTGACTGACGCTGCAGTTCCGCCGTCGTTCCTTTCAGACGCCCGAGCTATAGCTGAGTTGAGTTATCGCACGTGTCCCGATATCAGCGAGGAGAGGATACAACGTTGGCTAGATTGTATCAACCAAGGTAAAGAGTCGTACTTAGCCTTCTGCTTATTTTTTTCATGCAGCATCCTGCTTAAGTTGCTGCTTGGGCAGGCAACTGGGAAAAGGAGTTCTGGTACGAAGCAAAGCCAGGAAAGAAAAGATCAAACCTCTTTGCCCCGACAGAGCAACAAGCGATCAACAGGTCTCGAAAAATGAGGGAGATGGTCGACCTTTCCGTTGTCATTGCGTCCTCTAAACCAAGAGGACTTATGGGCATGATTGATGGTTTTAGGTTGGATGGGACCGATCCAAGTCCCGAGCAGGATGCTCCCGCAGGTGGAAGTAGGAAGAGAACTCGGACGAGTCCCAAACTGGAAAACTCTCTTGCACAAGCCAAGGATGAGAGGGACGAGGTGGTTAGCAGGGCGGAGACCGGAACGATGATGGCTGAGGAATCCTCGGCGAAGTTAAAGGTTGCACAAGACGCTGCTGTCGAGCTTGAAAAAGAGAGGATGCGTCTCGTGAAGGAGAAGCGTGAACTCGTGGAGCGTCACGATTGTGAGGTTGCTCGTCTTAGGAATTCTCGCATCTATGAACTCACACGTGAAAGGGTGAGGATCCACGCAGCCATGGTCTTGAAAGCTCAAGTTCGCTACGACCGCATCCGCGATTGCGAAGCTCGCTTAGGCCTTTATGACGATGCACGTTGTTTCTGAAGCCAAGCGTTCGGGACGAGGAGTTGTTTGGAACTAATGCGGAGGGAGGGAGATGTTGTTCCTCAGGAGAGGCTCAAAGTCGTGACGTCGGGGCGGTCCCGAAGGCGACCTTTCTTTGACCCCGCTGAACCTGAACTCTGCATATGTTGATAAAGATCTCCTAACTAAGTTGGAGGCATAGTACCTCAACAGGATCCCGTTTGATGAGCATGGCTTCGAACTTACACGCCATTAACTCGGCGACTGCTGCCAACCTCCAAACCCCAAGTCGCTCTCTTGACGCGCGTTCCGGAAGTAGTGCTGGGAATCAGTCGGACGAGGAAAACAAAGATTCCCGAAACGCGGGGAAAGAGCAGGGCGTGGTTGAAGTCTCGGATGTTTCTGAGGACGAAGAGTCTTCCAAACTTGAGGAATCTGCTGACAGGACTCGCCATGAATTGGATAGCGACAAGGCCAGGTCCAACGAGGTCGGCTTGGATGGTTCAGTGGAACATCTTGAGGATAACCCACAAGATTCGCCGACCAATGTAACCGAAGCTCTCCCGTTGCAAGAGACTCGTCCGCTGGACAACAGTTCAGAAATTCCGAGGGAATGATCGTCTTTTCGCCTGTCTTCTTTTGTTGTAACTTTGATTTCTCCGTTGGTGGAGTTGTTGTAATCGTTTAGGACTTCTCAGCTTTTAGTCATCAAATGATCTTGACTTGCTTCCTTCGTTTCGCGTTAAATTACTTTTATTGAATTGTTGAGGATCAATCGAAGTAAAACTTGTTTGGCTAGTCTTTTGCTTTGGTCGCCTGCTCGATACGACGAAATAATTCTGAGCTCGGGATTAAGGCGTTTCTTTCGCTTTTGCCGTAGTGATGTATTGGATCGTTTGGAGCGACCAGAAGTAAATCCGTTCGGTAAGCGGTCCATTTGGTCGCTGGCTCGGCATAACTGGGTAATTGGTTATCTGAGCTTGGGACCAGGGATCCAATTATGTGCCAGTAAGCCGATTCTGGATCAGACTTAGCGTGGGTAGAACTGAAATTTCAATCTTTGGAAGATATTAAGATCGATAATGTTTTTTGGATAGTCCCGAAGTAATGAATTGAAATTCGGGCTGACCAGTTCCCATTCCAAAAGGTATCGCGAAACAAAAAATTATCGACTCTTCGCTAGCCCGGGGCGGGCCACGGTCCGGTGGAATTCATCGAACAAGTGTCTGATCAGGACACATTCGTCGAATGGCGCGAGTGCCAGTGCGCCGTTAACGCTATGCTCTCGTGTTCGAGAGATATCGAGGCGTTAGCTCGGCTCGGGATGGATTTTGGTTGGTGTTAGAGCTGAACTCGCGGTGAGCTGCCTACGTACCCCGCGAAGGGGATCAAGCCATTTGTAGTTCTTTTTTCCGAGTAAAAGTGGCTTGTGCAGCTCATCTACTCGGTGAGTGAAAGTGGCTGTACCGCGCTTTCACTCAGTTTACGGGTTATAGTGACTGAAGAGTCATTAACTTGGTTTTTTTTGTTGAACGCTAGGGAGTTCATTACTCGGCGTAGTAACACCGTAGATGCCTGGAACTTCTCCCCCAGTCGAAGTCTCAAGATGATAGACTCCTGGCTTTACAACCTTAGAGATTTTGTAGGGTCCTTCCCAATTTGCGCCGAGATTTCCAGTGTTTGGCTCCTTGGTGTTCTCGAAGAATTTTCGTAAGACGAGGTCTCCTAGCTCGAGTGGTCGGGACCGAACTTTCTTGTTGTAATAGCTCTCAGTCTCATGCTGGTAGTTTTGGATGCGAACAAGGTCCTTGTCTCGTCGCTCCTCCATAGCGTCTAGCGCGCCAAGAAGCATGTCGGTGTTGAGCTCGACTTGTTCGGGCATCCTGGATCGTCGTAGACTGGCGACGTTGACTTCGGCTGGCGCCATAGCCTCGACTCCGTCAGAGAGAGAGAAAGGTGTGGTCTTAGTGGGTCCCCGCGGGGTTCTCCTGTGCGACCACATAACTCCGTCCAGCTTGTCTGTCCAGCGACCCTTCTTCAGGTCGAGTCTTTTCTTGATTCCATCGATAATGGTTTTGTTTGAACACTCGGCCTGTCCGTTACTCTGTGGGTACCTCGAAATCGACGTATTCAGGCGGATTCTCCACTTGGAGCAGAAGTCGCGGAACTGGTGAGAGATGAACTGAGAGCCGTTTTTGGTCACGATCTTGTATGGGAGGCTGTGACGGCAAATGATGTTCTTCCAGACGAACTTCTGGACCTCTTTCTCCGTGATGTTGGCGTAAGACACGGCTTCGATCCATTTCGTAAAGTAATCAGTGAGAACGAGGATGTAGCACTTTTGACGAGATGGGGGCCTAAGGCCGACGATATCCATTCCCCAACGCATAAAGGGATATGGCACTGTCATTGTTCGAAGCATCTCGATCGGGCAGTGAATGGTCGATGCATGCCGCTGGCACTTTTCGCATCTTCGCGCATACGATTCACAGTCGGAGACCATTGTTGGGCAGTAAAAGCCCAAGCTTTTGACCTTGAGGGCGAGAGCTCGTCCGCCGGAGTGATTGCCTCCTGCTCCTTCGTGAGTTTCGGCCATGACGAGGTACGTTTTCTCACCGTGCAGGCAACGGAGAAAGACTTTGTTCGCGGTCCATCGATGAAGGGATCCATTAAGGACGACATAGTTTGCGCGCGTGCTTTTAATCGCCTCACTTTCCACTTGTCCGAGGGAAGCGTGCCGTTGCCGAGGAAGTTAGTGAGTTCGGCTCGCCAATCTGGTATGACCTCGTCGGCTGGTTGAACTGCGAGGACGAGATCGGTCTCGGGAGATGCTGCTTCACCGGGAGCGTCTATACTTGGTTTCTCAATGTTGTGGATGGGGATCGTTCGTTGGACTTGATCACGGAGCTTACTGCCAAGGGTTGGAAGGGCGTCGTCGCATACGTTTTCTCCGCGGGGAACTTTGATTAGCTCGAAAAATTCAAACTCTCTAGCGAGCCCTTGTACGACCTTCAGGTACGCGTTCATCCGCTCGTTCCAAGTGTCGTAGTCACCGCTAAACGGGCTTGTGACCAGTTACACATGGACCACTTTTGCGAGGCGTAACCCCGCTATTAGCAACTCGTACTCGGCTTCGTTGTTCGAGGCCGAAAATCCCAGATGAAATGATTGCCTTATTAGCTCTCCAGTTGGAGACTGCTGCTAGACTCCTGCTCCTGATCCCTTGTTTATGGAAGATCCGTCGACTTGGAGGATCCAGTTTGACTTGGCAGGATAAGATCATGCTCCAGCTCGGGCAAAAGTTCAACAATAAAGTCGGCCAATACTTGCGACTTTGCTGCCATGCGATTTCGGAATACAATATTGTGCTCAATTAGCTCGATCGCCCATTTGGACAATCGCTTTGACTGGTTGGTATTCTGCATCACCGTCCGTAGCGGCTGGTTCGTCAGTATTTCAATCGTGTGGGATTGAAAGTAAGGGCGGAGCTTTCTCGCTGAGGTAACGACTGCCAGTGCCACCTTTTCAAGTGTTGGATAACGCGTCTCGGGGTCAATCATTCGTTTACTGGTGTAGAATATGGGCTTCTGCTCTCCCCGGTCCTCTTTGATGAGGACGCTGCTGACCGCGGTTGTAGAGACCGCGATGTACAAGTAAAGCGTGTCGCCGGCTTCTGGCTTGGCCAATACCGGCGGCATGGTTAGGTAGACCTTGAGTTGAGCGAAGGTTTCTTTACACTTGTTGTCCCAGATGAACCGCTTGTTACCGCGCAAGAGATCGTAGAAGAGGAGGCACTTATCAGTCGAACAAGAGATGAAGCGGTTAAGCGCTGCGGTTCATCCTGTCAAACATTGGACTTCCCTGATGTTCTCCGGACTTGGGAGATCTAGGATCGCCGAGATCTTCTTTGGATTGGCTTCGATACCGCGCTGTGTGACAATGTATCCTAGGAAATCTTCGGATTGAACCCCGAATGTGCACCTTTCGGGGTTGAGCTTCATGCCATACTCGTTTAATGTCTTGAAGCATGCTTGCAGATGGGACGAATGATCTTTAGCTCAACGCGACTTGACCATCATATCATCGATGTATACTTCCGTTGTCTCGCCTAACTTGTCTGCGAACATTCGGTTGACGAGATGCTGGTAGGTCTCTCCGGCATTCTTCAAGCCAAAGGGCATCACGTTGTAGGAGAAGGTGCCTCTATTTGTTATGAACGTGGTCTTCTCTCGATTGTCCGGATGCATCGATATCTATTATATCCCGAGAGGAAGTCCATGAAGGAAAGGAGCTCGTTCCCGGCAGTCGACTCCACCAGTCGATCAATATTCGGTAACGGGAAGCTGTCCTTTGGACATGCTTTGTTGAGATCCGTGAAATCGATGCATACGCGCCACTTTCCATTCTTTTTCTTCACCACCACTGGATTTCCGAGCCATTCGGGGTAACGTACCTCTGAGATGGATCCCGCTTCAAGCAGCTTCTCGACTTCCTCGTTGACCGCTTTGGATCGTTCTGGTCGGAGCTTACGCCGCTTTTGTCGAATGGGCTTGAAGGTTGTGTCGACGTTTAGTTCGGGTGAAGTGATCTTTGGGTTGTTCCCCTTCATATCGGAAGTAGTCCACGCGAAAGTCAAGAGGTTCTGCTTGAGAAAGGAGATGATTGTCTACTGCATCTCGTGGGGGATGAGGGCGCCGATTCTCACGACTTTGGATGGTTTAGATTCGTCGACCTGGACCTCGATGACCTCGTCCTTCTGGGGAAAAACTTTCTGGATTGGACGGGCAACGACATTGATTCGCGGGGGTGGCTTCTGGAGTTTCACGTTTGCGATGAGGAGGTCACGAGCTGCCTACTGATCTCCGCGTATCGTTTTGATGCGTCCGTCATTTCCCGGGAACTTGATACATTGATGGTAGGTCAAGGAAATCACCTTCATTAAGTGGAGCCAAAGAGTTCCCAAGATCACGTGATAGGGTGCATCCGTCGCGACGACCGAGAACTTAACCGTTCGTGTAACCCCTGCGGCAAAGACTGGGAGTCGGATGGTCCCAATCATTTCTTCTGAGACTCCATTGAACCCGGTTAATGATCGGTTTGACGGTTTGAGGTGGCGGAAATCTATTCCCATTTTGTCTAGAGTTTTGTAAAAGATGAGGTTAACCGAGTTGCATGTGTCAATCAGGAACTTGGTGACCTCGCATACCCCAATGCCGAGCTCGACGAGCAACGGATTGTTGTGCGGCATGTTGATCCCAATGGCATCCTCGGCCGAGAAAGTGATCGTCGGATCATTCTTGGGTTTTGTAGACCATCGCTTGGATATTTTGGGCTGCCTCTGATGATTGTGTATCGACTGGACTGAGTCACCGCAAGGGGGAGATCCGCCCATGATCATGTTAATGCGTCTTCTCCGGATCTGCTCGCGTAGGTCGCTATCTTGCGGCGCGACCTCGTCAGGTGGAACCTTATCCACGACCTTTGCTTCCAAATGCCGCCGGAGATCGGAGCCTTTGGATCGACTCAACTTGACGCGGAGGTCCTCTTCCTTTGAGTTGAGGACGGTACGGAGATCTGTGTGGCAGTGGTCGGCTTCGACCTTCCGTGCTTTAGAAGCATTGATCTTAGCTCGGAGGTCATCAGAGCCTGGAGCTGCTTGCGTTGAGGGCAGCTCGTTGGTGAGGACGACCTTTCGCTTGAGTTTGTGACGTAAATCCAAAGTACCGGGTGCATCGTCTATCTGCTGCGCAGATCGAGTGTCGAGGAAATGACGGAGATCGGCTAATGGCGAGCTGATCTCGTCGTCGAGCGAGGTTTCTGGATGAACGAATATGACCTCAACTCGGCGTCGATTTGTGGGCTGCTCTTCGTCAGACGACGAGTCCCCCTTTTCGTGTGCTATCGCAGCAGCTTGCTCCGGACTCATCTTTGGCTCGGATTGTGGAGCCTTGCCCTGCGGCTTCTGATCTCTCTTGTCTTTGGTTTTACTCCAGTTCTTGGTGTTCTTAGGTTTCAGTTTCAACTGCTCGGTGCCGAACTTGCTGCTAGAAGCGGACGAGAGAAACTGCTCGTACAGGACCTTGCATTCCCTTGTGTCGTGCTTCTTTGACTGATGGTAAGAACACCATTTATCTGCCTTATCGGCTTTATCGGCCTTATCGACCTTATCGGCTTTTGGTGGAGCTGAGCTCGATGGCTCGGAGAAAGTTTAGGAGTTCCTTCATTTCCCTCGGATCTCTATCGATGAACTGTCTACCTGGTTTACGAGGTAAACATAGCTCTTCTTCTTGCCTGGGGCTTTATCTGTCAGTGCTTGCTGTCGGGGTTCCTCTTGCGTTTCGGGTGCTTTAGCCGCCGACGTCCCTGTTGGCTTAGTTGCGTTCTGCTTGCCTATTATTGCTTTGTTGTCTTCTTCCATACGAATGAAGTTAGGGGATCGAGCAATGGCGTAGACAAGGGACTTTGTTGGTTGGCTGTATAAGTCCTCGCAGAAATTTGAGTGCACGTAGAGGGTGTTCATGAGAGTGTGTACGACGATCTTATCGGGGACCTGCACCTTAGTCACGACCTCCTTAAATTTCTCCATAAAGCTTTAGAGGCTCTGTCCCGATGTTTGAGTGAGATGATAAAGGTCAAAGACTGTGGCTTCTTCTCGAAAGAAAATGATGTAGTTCTTGAGGAAAGCTAATGACATGCCGTGAAAATTATCGATCGAGTTCTCGGGCAGACTAACGAACCAGTTGAATGCTAAACCCTTAAGACTCTCGATGAAGAGCTGGAAGAAGGCCGCATCTCGCTCTTCTGGCGCGAAGTTTGGACGTCGCATTTCGACGTTGAAAGACGTTATATGAGGGTCGGATCTGAGAGGCCATCATATGTCGGTAAGCGAAGATTCTCTATCGGTCTGAGTCAGACATATGTGATCTTGCTAGTGAACGATGTTTTGAGAGTATTCGCAAGGACGCTTTCGATAAGCGGAGCTGAGGTGATGACACTATGGATCTTCGCATTGATGTCCAGTAGTGCTTGCTTGAGGGCGGATATCTCTTGGATAGTCTACAGATCTGCTCCGCCGGGAGCGGTCTGGTTGACCGTACCGTTGGTGTTATACACCAGCTGTCGTCGGACCCTGTCAGTGGCAGCCGTCGTGGCGAGAGGCGCGAGGAGGGCTGCTATGGTGTTAAGCTGCTCGGTCGTCGCTTTCTGGGCTTCGTCTTGACGAGCAATATTTGTTAAGAAACTGTTAAGATATGAAATCTATTTGTTTCATATCATTAGTAAATTTCCATAGTTCATATTTCGATGATATCCAAATATGTATATTAATCGTATTGATTTAATTTAAGTAATACGGTTCAATCAACTATATCTCGTATATTATTTGTAACACTCTAGAAATAGTCCAAAATTAAATGACAACTTGTATAAGTAGATAAAAGAAGAACTTTGTTTTAATAGAGTAGATATTTTTAAGACACACAACAATCACCAATTTCGCCAATTTAATGAATAATGAGAATTTTTTTAATAAAATATTAGTATTTATAATCTGTTTAGTTTTATTAATGAAAATCTTAAACCTACGTTAGTTTTGTTGGTTAGCCAAGTCGATTGTGCGTTAAAACTCCTCCACAATGAATAGTGAAAATAAAACCAGTCCAATAGTTCTGTTATTTTAATAAAGAATGATTATTCTATTACTTAAATTTAAAATAGTTTGGTTAATCAGACCGGAATAAAATAGTTAATAAAATAAAGTATTTTATTTAAAGACCTTGTAGTCTTAACTAAAGAATCTGAAATTTGATTGTTCACTTGTGGAATATGAATGATCTTGAAGTTCGGGAAGCACATTTGTAGCGTCTCAATCTTCTCCTTGCAAAGCATGGCCAAGCATGAGACTCTTTAATCATAGCGATCAAATTCTTGAAATCCGTTCTGAAGCTCTGACATGTCGGAGCATAATTTTCATTAACGCAGACTCTCGCCATAGATCGTGTCCCCGTAAGTTGAGCCTTCCTCGAGATATCCAACCAAGTGCATCCCTACCCGCAAAACTTTGCTGTGGATGTCCAAGACCCATCTAGCATGCATATGTTTCCTAAGCTTAAGACTTGGAGATTCTCAATACTGTAATTTTGTGGAGTAGATGGCACCATCTCGTTTGCATTGAACCAGGCTCGACACACACACTGTGTAAACCAAACTAGCTCCATGGATCTATGTCTGTCCCCCTAAAGAGTTTACTATGTTAGACCTTCCAAATATACTAGATTATCCAGGGATAAGAATACATGTCTAGTTCCAGCTCAACAATGCTATTCTTTATCCAGAAAAGGTAATCCACATTTTCATAAATACTCTGAGCCGGAAAGATATAAAGACTTGTTGGCGTTTGATATCACTGAAATTATCTCAAGAAGTGGCTTTACTCTCTCAAATAAGAGGTTTAGTCGTATTACTTAAAGATCGAATCCACAGAGACTCTAGGATTACTCAATAGATTTCAGTATTAAATGAAGATTAGACTTAAAGAGATTTAATGATTAAAAACAGTAAATGAGTAAGGTGGAAAAGTAAATTGTTCAGAGATTGCTTTAAGGTTGTTTTCAGTTGGGATGGTAGCTAGACTTAGGTATTATCTCAGGTATATAGATTTTTTTTTATCAAACCTCAGGTATATAAATCTCAGGTATATAGATATATGATTATAATGGGGCTTTAGGATTTTAATTGTTCATGAACTTAAACGACTTGGTGAAACCAATAAGGTCTCCTTTGTCTAGATCTCGGATTACAACTTTCGTATGTTAATCGTGAGAAAGTGTCGATCGATATGTTCACAAGAACATCAATCAATACGCCTTTCAAAATATCAATCGTTACAACTTTCATTGCGTCGGTCGATATTTCTTCCAGCAAGCTTTACGGTTTGGTTATTATTGTTCTCTAACATACTAGATTTAATTTTCGTGTAAATCTAGCTAGTTAGATCAACTAGTTATAATTCAGGTACTGAGGGACAACAATTGTTTCACTCAATTAATCCCTAGATCTAAATGAAAGATGATAAATCATTAATCTAGCATTAAACACATCTAAGTTGAAGAACTAATTAAAGCATCCTAAGATCAGCCTGGTTGCTAACACATATTTCAATCATTTGTGAGAAACCTAAATCTAACAAATAAAAATTACTCAAACATATTCATAAGAGACAAAATTATGATGGTGTGAATAAAACTTATTTGAAATTGAGAAACAAAGTAGTAAGAGTAATAGAAGCAAAGGAGTTCAAGATCTTCTCTATTTTGTAGTCTCAGATCTATCTCTCCAAATTCCTAAGCTCTTATTCAATGGTAGTCAAGTTTCTCTTCTCCAAACTAGGTCTAGAAGTTCTCTAGAGAAGTCTACTATAAAGTAGTACAAAACCCTAATTATTAGTCTAACCGGCGGCCAGGGACTAGTGTTGCAATTAATGAGACTTTTTGTAGAATATGAAATCTTCTAATTCGCCAGTGTCGGATGGCTCATGTGTCGATCGACGGCCAGAAATGAGCGTCGATCGTTACTTACTAGAGTTTGTCGACCGATGTATCTTGGAAATTATCGGTCGATTCTCTATCTTGGCAAAGTTTCTTCAAAATCTCCAAAACGTCTGAAAATCGTCATTTTCTCATACAAGTACATGGACCTGTAAATACTCTAAAAAGAATCTAAAACATAATAACTTAGTATTAAAACACTTATATACCATGGCTAAAAGAGGTTCAAATCCATGGTATATCAACTACCCCAGACTTACCCTTTTGCTTGTCCTCAAGCAAA
>JABAYD010024902.1:0-33517 GCA_014822095.1 Diplotaxis tenuifolia | reverse complement strand
TTTTGATGTGGAAAACAGAGATCATTTGTTTCTTCTCTTCCCTAGGAGTGAAACGATCTGGTCTTATGTTTTGTGCAGGCTAGGTAGTTAGGATCACTCGTTCCAAACTTGGACGGCTCTAATGGAATGGCTCTCTATCAAAGTATCGTTAATGTATAGCATAACTACAGCCGTGACGTCTGTATGTTTACTCTTAGTCTACTCCGCCGCCGTGGTGTTGCAATCCGAAGCAGGATATTTTGGAGAATAAGGTGACATGTCTATGTGAAGCCTTCAAACATCCAGACATGTTGCATCATTAATCTCACCCAAGAGGATGCTCTAAATCTCATTAGTTCATGTGGAGCTAGTTATGATGCATCAAGTTTTCTTCTAGTTCTTTATTATATGTGATTATTGTATCATCTTTTTAGCAATAAATCTCTTTTGCATCCTTATTGTTCAAGCTTCTCGTCGCAAGAGAGAAGAAGGAAGATAGGTTTGATAATTAGGGATTGAGTATTTTTTTAGTTTTGTCTGGTAGTAGATTAAACGTAGAGTTAACAGACGTTTATGGTTTACTAGGGATAATTAACGGCTGATTTTTGAGTAGGTTAAATGACCTAATCAGAAAATATATATGATTAAATTGACCAATTTTAAAAAGTTAGTGATTTAAATTACCCAAAGTCAAGTTCAAGATTTTTTTTTTCTTTAAAAAAAAATTGAAGGTTATTTTGGTGGTTTTCTCTAAAATAAAAGTATAGTTATCATTTTTGTTTTTGTTGAATTTGTTGTTACATTAATTTAAATAACACTAGATTAAGACATGCGTCTTGTCTATAATTATTATATTTATAATTAAATTGCTGCAAACTCATAAAATACATTTTATTAATCCAAACAATTATTTTTCTAGTTTATATGTTATATAATTAAATTTAGATGATATTATATATATAGATATATTATATTTTTCATATCAATATCTATTAAATGATATTTTATGCTTATATTGTTTTTTTATCATTTGTATCTTTTTTATAACAATTTTTTTAAATCATTGATAATAAAACCTTCATTATGGAGTGTTTAATAGTTTTAATAATTTACATTTTCTAAAAACTCTATGTGGGATTTAAAATTTAAATATTAAATATTTAATTTTCACTAATTTTTAGCTTTTATCAAAAACAGTGTTCAAAGAAAATATTTATTTATTTATTTAATATGATATATAGTTTAATTTAATTTTGTAATTATTTGTTCTTGTCATTAGAAACAATTTAAGAAAAACTTTAATGTGATATTTTTAACAGTTTTAACAATTTATAATCATTTTTAAAAATTCAAAATAAAACATATACGAAAAATCTAAATTTTTAGTATATGTTTAATGCGATAATTTAGTTTATTTTAATATTTTAAAATTAAACAAAAATGATAAGGGATATACTATTTTTTGTCAAATCTTTATTATTCAAAATCATTAATTTTCATATATAATTTAGTCATATTAGGCAATTCCAAATTTTATTTAAGGAGAGAACAAAAAATATTAATAACTAATTTATTGTTAACTTAATTAAAATTTTGTTATATATTTATATGGACCAATCTAATTCTCTAAGCATTACAAGAATCATTGTGGTGATGACACATGGCTACTACCTCAAATGTTGTAATATTTCACAAATAATATATAGGGGATTTTTGTTTTTATTGTTAGAGTGAATGGAGAAGTGGCTCTCACGCAAGTGTCTGAAGCCTTGCCCAAGTGATGTCCGTAACAATGCAGAAGTCCATGAAGCATCATCACCAACGGTCAAACAACCAGCTAAAAGCATCAAAGAAATAAAGGTGTACGGTGATGACAACGCTTCTATCTAACCAATTTGATGCTCTCATATCCATTGGTGAAGGCTCATGAGATGTCTTCGCTGAGCTGTCCTTCTTGTCTTTATTATAGAGTGTCTTTTTGTCTCTATAAAACTATCTTGTAGTCGTCATTGTGAAAGTTAAGGAAAGTATTATTCAGTCATCAAAATCTCTTCTTTATCCTATCTTCTTCATGGTATCATAGCCACTAGTAAACCTTAACATGTGAACTATGGCCGATGCGTTAAACTTATATTATTTTCCAAGTAACGTTCACATCTTGAGATGTATAACTCTCAAGCTCAATGATGGGAACTACCGTCTCTGGAAGATGCAGTTTGAGTCTCTCCTCTCAAATCGGTAGCTGGTTGGGTTCGTCAATGGTTTTGTAGTGGCTCCAAAACCTACTCATGTTGTGGTTAAAAACGATGTGGAAACACAAGTACCAAACCCTCAGAATGAGGGTTGGTTATGTTCTGATCAACTAGCCAGTTATTGGTTGTTTGGTACGTTGTCTGAAGAAGTCCTTGGTCATGTCCACAACCTCATCACTGCTAGAGAGGTTTGGTTGTCTTTGGCTGAAAACTTCAATAAAAGCTCACTTGCAAGAGAGTTTACACTCCGACGTAACCTGCAACTGCTCACAAGCAAAGGCAAATCCTTACATGTCTATAGTCGTGAGTTCAAAACCATATGCGACTCACTCAGTTTCATTGGAAAACCTGTTGATGAGTCAATGAAGATCTTTGGGTTCCTAAATGGTTTGGGACGAGAGTATGACCCTATCACTACAGTCATACATAGTTCACTTACAAAGTTTCCGCAACCAAAGTTCAATGATGTTGTCTCAGAAATTCAAGGTTTTGCGTCTAATCTTCAGTCCTATGAGGATGCAGCTACGGTGACACCTCATCAAGCCTTTGCAGCTCAAGCTCCTCAGACCAATCACCAGCTTGCTCCCAACTACAATCCGAACTATCGAGGTCGTGGTCGTTCTTCCTACATAGGTAGAGGTAGAGGAGGTTACTACACCATAGGAAGAGACTTTGCTCAACATCAGCCTTCTTCCAACACTGCTAGTGAGAGACATGTGTGTTAGATCTGTGGGAGAACAGGTCACACTGCACTGAAGTGTTACAATCACTTGGATAATAACTATCAAAGTGCTAAAGTTCACAACTTGATGCGTACTGTTGATCCGAATAGAGGTGAGTGGTATCCTGATTCTGGAGCGTCTGCTCATGTGACTGCATGAACACAAATCTGCAGATGTCTCATCCTTATGAAGGACATGACACTATTATGGTTGGTTATGGTATGTCAATCTTAATGAAGTTTTAATATGTCCTGATATTAAGAAATATTTGCTCTCTATCTCAAGACTATGTGATGACTATCCGTGTGGTGTTTATTTTGATCTTGCTCATGTTTATGTTATATACATACATGGTCAGAAAGTGATAGCCAAAGGTTCTAGAAGTAATGGTCTGTATAAGTTGAAGAGTACTGAGTTTGAAGCTTTTTACTAAGTGTCTGCTTCAGAGGATATTTGACATTCGAGGCTAGGTCACACAAACTCAAGGACTCTTCAACAACTTCAAAGTAGTAAGGTGATAGTTATCAATAAAAGCATAGATGTGCCTATTTGTCAACCGTGTCAGATGGGCAAAAGTAGCAAATTGTAGTTTTCTTTATCAAGTTCTTTTGTTTTAGAACCTCTAGGATGTATCCACTGTGATCTCTGGGGTCTCTCTCATGTTGTGTCTAACCAGGGGTTTAGATTTTATGTGGTGTTTGTAGATGAATTCTCTCGTTATAGTTGTTTTTATCCACTAACTAATAAAGCTGAGTTTTTCAATATCTTTGTGAGGTTTCAAAAACTAGTAAAAAACCAGTACTCTACAAAGATAAAGATACTGCAAAGTGATGGTGGAGGTAAATTCATTAACAACATGCTAAAGGAACATTTTTCTGAGTGTGGTATTGCTCATCGTGTATCTTGTCCCTACACACCCAAACAAAATGGGATTGCAGAACGTAAGCAAAGACACTTCATTGAATTGGGACATTCAATAATTTTTCAAAGTCATATGCCTCTGCATTACTGGGTTGAAGCGTTCTATATTGCTTCTTGCATCTCTATCTAACCAATTTGATGCTCTCATATCCGTTGGTGAAGGCTCATGAGCTGTCCTCTCTGAGCTGTCCTTCTTGTCCTTATTATAGAATGTCTTGTTGTCTCTATAAAACTATCTTGTAATCGTCATTATGAAAGTTAAGGAAAGTATTATTCAGTCATCAAAATCCCTTCTTTATCCTATCTTCTTCACTAGCTTTTGGTTTGTATATTTGATTACAAATTTGCTATCGAAAACACACAAAGTCAAATTTAGAAATATTGAACATCAATTGGCTAGTAGATACTAACTACCAGAGAAATTGGTATAAAAAATCATCAAAACAGTCATAGAAACCCAACTTGTGATGGGGTTTAATTATACACAGAATCCTATCGCTTGTTTATTTGGAGAAGAAACAAAAGAATTTTGTGATAATACAACTGTGTAATGATTTAAGCAATCTTTTAAATTTTAAAAATGATAATCACACCCGACCATTCACCACTACAAACCTTAACAAGATCTCGCCTTCTCTTTCATGGAGTTTGTCCTTTTTTTTGTAAATTAGAGTTTGTTTGTCCTCTTTTTCTCTACATCTAAAGACTCCTTGATCATTTCTGTGATGATCAAGATGATACGTCTGTATTTTATCACTGTTATTGGCTAACATTACATTTTATTACTAAATCAAGTATTACAGTCTATTAGAAATGCTAGCACTCTAACATGAATTTGGAAAAAAATTACATAAAGTAGTTTGTTTATGTTTAACAGATTATTGAATATTAACAACACTTTTACGTGTTTAGAAAGTGGTTTGATCATGGTTCATGTGTTCTCGCCATTAGTGCATACTAAAGTTGCTTGCACTCCTTAGTATCATGTCTTTTTGCCTTATGGTAATCGCATAATTTGGTTCCATCATAGGTTGAGGAGTTTATTTTTCTATTTTTCTGTATCAGACATTCCATGGTCTTTCCTGGATGATTGCGGCTACATCAATGGCTGGTTTGTTTCTTTTTAGGCCCCATGTCTTGTAGGGTTATCGGTGTGAAAGAACTGCTTTCTCATTGTCATTGGCGGCAAATTGTGTGATGGCGTCAGTAATGACAACAAGGGGATCGTTGGCCACTTTATAAGTAGCGTCTTGAATGATGTTCCATCATGTATTTCATCATGGTCATCATGGTGGCGATATATGTCACCGTCCATGTGCTGGTAAGATTTTCTACGACCATATTTGATCTTTATTGGCTTTATTTTCTAATTATCCACTTCCGGCACCAATTTTTAATTCTGATTTATGTACGAACATGATTAACAAGACTTTATGAGGATTTTGTCAAATCGGCAAAAACAAGATGGCACTATGAAAACCCCTTTCCTTTTGTTTCTAAATCGGCTTATCTTTTGATCGCCTCTTTAACTAAATGGACCAAGTTCAATTATTAATGGGCATGGATGCAATTCATCTCCAACATGTCTCTTAAAATTATCAAGCTGCCTCTATAGAACAACCTGAAAGATAAGGCCCCATGTGTTGTAGGGTTATCGGTGTGAAAGAACTGCCTTCTCATTGTCATTGGCGGCAAGTTGTGTGATGGCGTCAATAATGACAACAGGGGGATCGTTGGCTACTTTATAAGCAGCGTCTTGAATGATGTTCCATCATGTATTTCATCATGGTCATTATGGTGGCGATATATGTAACCGTCCATGTGCTGGTAAGATTTTCTACGACCATATTTGATATTTATTGACCTTATTTTCTAATTATCCACTTCTGGCACCAATTTTTAATTCTGATTTATGTAAGAACATGATTAACAAGACTTTATGAGAATTTTGTCAAATCGGCTAAAACAAGATGGCACTATGAAAACCCCTTTCCTTTTGTTTCTAAATCGGCTTATCTTTTGATCACCTCTTTAACTAAATGGACCAAGTTCAATTATTTGATGGGCATGGATGCAATTCATCTCCAACATGTCTCTTAAAATTATCAAGCCGCCTCTATAGAACAACCTGAAATTGTTTACATAAGAAAAACCTAAAATGAAATACAATAGTGTAATTTGATGAAACCATGAACAGAAGTTACAAACCGAAAGTTTTGATATTTGATGAGACCATGTACAAAAACTAGGTTTTTCGAGAGTTGATGCGAGTAAGTATAACTAAATACGATAGTAAACTTCCCATTGCAACAATGGATACAAATCTTTGGGAGAAAGAATCAAAGAATGATTAGAAACAAAACCAAATGACGATATGGGAGATTGTTTATTTTAGAGATACAATGGAGGACCAAGAAGGTCTCTTTCTCGTTTTTATTTATTTATTTGATATGCTCAACTTTCATCTTCATTGGATGGACTTTCTTTTCCACCACCGTCAAATACACTTCTCCTGCGTAGCCTTCAGTTATTGGGGAATATAATTTCTTTTTATTTGTATCCTATTCTATTCTATACATATTGAATAGAAATGTAAAAAGATATGTATTATTTTTGTTGTTATTTCTCTATAATATCGGTACTATTATCACACCGATTGTCTCATCGCCTACACCTTTTTCTCCTCCACCACCATCGCCACACATGTCTCTTCACCTGAACAAATACTTAAAAACACATAATAAACTCCAAAAAATCTGATCCAAAATTTTTAATTAGTATAATTATTTAAAACCTAAATAAGTATCTCAGATACTCAATTCATATTTAACTTGATATGATATCGAAAAATATGCATTTAAAGCCTAAGTAAATACATCAAATATTCAATTATATGTTTATTTGATATGATTTCCAAAAATAGTTCACTTGGAACCAGAAATAATCGATATCCAACCGAAATAACCCATATCTGAAGTAGGTATGGTTACAAAATTAGTTTGGAAGGTGTTACAGATTGATGTAAACCCAAATTTCTATCAACTTAACCTGATCTAAACCAAAATATTATTTGAACTGGAGATGAGAAGAGTGTTGGGGTAAAAACTGGTAAGTTGGATATTAGATACTAATTTTCATAAAAAAAATGCTTTAGATATTTAACAAAAGTATGTGTTATTAGACTTATTATTTTAATATTATTAAAATTTCTAATTATTCATTTAATAATTTTAAATGTTATTAGAAAATATGATACTGTTCAATTTTAATATGGGTCTATTTATGTATCTTATTTTAATATTTTCTAGTGGATTTTAGTGAATTTGAAATCAAATTTATGTTATAGCTACAAAGACATAAAATTATTTTGACTATCAATTTAAAAAATATTAATTAAATTTATTCATTTAAAATTATCGAAATTTATAATTTTGTATTGATTATAAATCAAACAAAACATAGTAATAGTTCTTAAATGTAGGTTGTAAATAGTAAAATGAATTTATTCTTTTACTATATTTATATTATTGGATCTACTTTATATAACAGTTGAACAAACTATCTAAGAGTGATTGTGAAAAATCATTTGAACTTAGAGATAATACTAAAAACATACTTGAACGTACAAATAACTCAAGTTACCCATTCAAATTATAAAGTTTGTGATGAAAACATTCATTGACTAAAAGCTAAACATATCCTTTTAATTTCTTCAGTGTTTGTCCAAATCAACACTTTTAACAATCATCTTTATCAAGAGAGAATTAGGCAATTGCCCCAAATCTGAGTTCAAATTAGACAATTGCTTATGATTTGACATAAAGACATTTTAACTATCATTTTGGCTTGTATTTGACCATAATACTTTTCTGACGCAAACTCTTTCTCCTCACACTCTATTTTCTTCCGCTGACACACTCACTCCCCTCTCATAAGTTCTTTTTTTCTCTGCATTGTTTTCTCAACGATCTCTTTTTTTATTTCCACTTTTTTACTTTTTGTAGTTCCTTTTTTTTTCCTACAATTTTCTTTATTCTGCAATTTTATATGAAAAACACTTCATTCTCTTTTCTTTTTAAATTTACTCAGTTCGATAGAGAAATTGAAACTTCAACAATATTTATTTGTTAACATATAATAACTAACGCATGTATTGACATCTACAAATTTGTTAAAAACTAACACTTCTGTTAACACTATAATATATATATTTGTTCATAGCTAACACATTTGTTAACATCTATAAAATTTGTTAACAGTTAATGTCAATATTAATACATATGGCACATGTATTTGTTAGCAACTAACACCACTGTTAACATTTAAAAATTAGGTGTTAGTTGTTAATAAAAATTGTAGATGTTAACAGAGCTGTTAACAAATAAAAATATTTAGAAGTTTTAATTTCTATATCACATTGAGTAAATCTGAAAAAATCAAATTTATTCTTTAAAAATCAAAGTAAATTTAAAATAAATAAAATAATAAATTTTCTTTCTACGGCCACTTAGTAACATGGAGAAAAAAGAAAAGGAGAAGAGAAGATATCAAAAATAATAAAAGGGATGGAATAAAGAGAGGATAACGGAACGCTGTCGTTTAGGAAAGGCAATTTTTAGGCGATTCGAGTGCGATAGCGATTACGGTTCCGGATATGGATTCGGCGAGGTCGCCGGGGTTAGTGGATTCATCGGAGAGTGGGAAAGAGGTTACAGAGAAGGAGGAAAGTGTTTTGAATGTTGGATTGGATCGAGAAGAGATGAAAAAGGGTGAACAGAGTTGGGTTTCTGTAGTGGAGGATAAGAAAAGGTTGAAGAAACATAATGTAGAGGTGACGATGAAGGATGGAAAACATTTGGTTGAGATACCGGATGAAATCGTTGAGAGCTCAACTCCGTTGTGGGAAGATTTCGTGGTGGGGAAATTTCTGGATCTAGCTCCTCACGTTGCAAAGGTCCATATGATTCTCAACAAAATATGGAGATACGGTGATGAAGCTGCAAAAGTGGAGGTTTATGAAGTCAATCCTACGACGATGAGATTCAAGGTACCAAATCCAAAAATGAGAGAGAAAATTATAAGAAGAAGAATGTGGAATGTTGTGGGTGTGCCGATGATTGTTTCGAAATGGACACCTAGGATTGAAGAAGAGAAGCAAGAGGAGGAAGCTATACCAATGTGGATCCATCTGGAAAAAGTCCCTCTCCATATGTTTTCATGGGAAGCTCTCAGTTTCATGATGAGTACTGTTGGATTCCAGTAAAACTTCATCCGGAGACAAGTTCATGTTCCAATCTTGAGGTGGCTAAATTGTTTGTCAAGGCGAATGTCTCTAAGACTTTACCAAGAGAAATCACCTTTTCAAAGGGAGGAAGTGAATTTACAGTGAAATACTACTACCCATGGTTGCCATCCAGATGCAATAGATGTGATAAATGGGGACATGTTGAGTCTGTTTGTAAGATGAAAGAGAAAGAAGAAGAGAAGACGCCGAATAATAGAGAAGAAATTAGATTTGAGGATGATACGAAAGTAGCTGGAAACACTGTTCAAAAAAGTGTGGAGCAGAAAGATTTGGAGGATGAAGGAAAAGGAATGAAAGTAGCTAAGGAAACTGATATGGAAAAAAAGAAAAATACCTGGTCTCGCCCTTTGAAGGTTGGTAGGTTGAAAACTACCACCTCAGAGACAGGGGAGATATTGATTTCGGCTTCAAAGTATTCTATCTTGGGGGAGGAAGAAGGCTTGAATGAGAAACAAGCTGCTAAGGAGAATATATTGGAGGACGAGGAGAAAATAATGGATGCTGATACAAGGAAGGATGAAGAGAGCTGTGAGAGTGATCTGATAGATGATAATATGTTAGATCAACAAGAACAGGAAGAAAGAAAATTTGGTATGAGGAAAGGGTTAAAGAGAGGTCGAAAGCCTAAAGCTCAAGATGCAAATCTGAAGAGCACAAGGGTTTCTCGATGCAATCATTAATCATGATGAGTTTCTTCTGGAATGTGCGCGGATTTAATAAGCAGTTGAAGTATTCCGTAGTAAAAGAGTGGGTCAAGAGTAGTGAGATGAAGTTTGGATGTGTGATTGAAACAAGGGTGAAAGAAAGGAAGTCTGAAAATATTTTAAAGTCGGTGTTTAGTGGTTGATCCTCGATGACTAACTATGAGTCCAATCAAGGTGGAAGGATTTGGTTGGTTTGGAGGGAATCTGTTCGTATGTCTCCGGTGTACAAGACTGACCAGATGATAACATGTTCTGTTGGGTTAAAGGATGGAGATGAGTTTTTTTGCACTTTTATATATGCAAGTAATGAAGTGGGGGGTAAAAGGGAGCTTTGGGAAGATTTATGTCACCATAAAAATAGTATGTCGTTTCATAATAAAGCATGGATGGTAATGGGAGACTTCCATGAGATCCATGAGGTGGAGGAAGTTTAGAGTTTGAGAGCGTGGGTAGGATTTCAAGGGGTATAAGGGATTTTCAGAGGGCTGTTCTTCATTGCAGCCTGTCTGATATGGGGTATCAAGGCCCTAGATTCACTTGGTGTAATAAGAGGGAAGAATGTTTCATTTGCAAGAAGCTGGATAGAGTTCTACTTAATGATGTAGCTATCCATAGATTCTCTAATGCTTATTCAGTGTTTGAGCCAGGAGGATGTGCTGACCATCTCAAATGTAAGATTCAGGTTCTTCCGCCGTGTGAGAAGGTGAAAAAGCCATTCAAATATGTGAATATAATAGGCAGATTACCAATGTTTCTTCCTATGCTCTAAAAATATTGGGAATCTACTCCGGTTCTTTTTCGCTCCACGTATGCTATGTTCAGATTGTCAAAAAAGCTAAAGAATCTGAAGCCAATCATAAAAGAGATAAAAAGAAGTCAGTTGGGAAACTTAACGAAGAAAGCTTCGGAGGCTCATGAGATTCTTTGTGATAAACAAAAGAATACTCTTTTAAACCCAACTAGAATAGCTATCCAGGAAGAAGCTGATGCTTATGAAAGGTGGCTATATCTTGCTGGGTTAGAGGAGGAGTTTCTTCAACAAAGAGCAAAGCTTCATTGGCTAGAGGTTGATGACCAAAATAACAAATCTTTCTACTCTGCTATCAAGTCCGTCAAGCCCAAAATGCCATTTGAGTAGTGAGGTGTTCTAATGGTACTATGACTAGAGGTCAAGCCGAGGTAAAGATGGAAGCATAAAGTTTTTTTCTCAGATTTCTTAAATACATTTCCAGTTAACTATCAAGGGGTATCTGAGAATGAGCTTAGTGATCTTTTGAACTATAATTGCACGGCTGAGGAGTGTAGTGTGTTGGAAGCTTAGGTAACTGCGGAGGAGATTAAAACAAATCCTCTGGTCCGGATGGCTACCCTTGTGAATTCTTTAAGGCAAGATGGTCAGTGCTGGCTCATGATTTCACGGTTGCGGTTCAGTCTGTTTTTTCAGTTTGGGTTCTTACCAAAAGGAGTCAACTCCACAATTCTAGCTCTTATCCCTAAGAAGACAGACTCTTTGGAAATGAAAGACTATAGACCAATTGCGTGTTGCAATGTGCTCTATAAGATTGTCTCAAAGATCTTAGCAAACCGTCTGAAGTTGAACCTCCCAAGAATAATATTAGAGAATCAGTCAACTTTTATTACATGAAGACTTCTGTTGGAGAATGTGTTGTTGGCATCAGAGCTGGCAAATGATTATCACAGTGATGATGCTACCCCGAGGTGTGTAATGAAGATAGACATTTCAAAGGCGTTTGATTATGTACAGTGGGACTTTGTGTTAGCAAGTCTGAAGACGTTAGGAGTTCCAGGAAGATTTTTTCATTGGATAAAGCTGTGTATTACCACTCCTTTCTCGGTTCAGATTAATGGTGAGCTAGCAGGGTATTTCCAGAGTGCTCGAGGCCTAAGACAAGGATGTTCTCTTTCTCCTTATCTGTTTGTCCTTTGTATGAACGTTCTATCTCATAAGATTGACAAGGCAGTAAGAGACAAGAAGTCTGGATTTCACCTGAGATGTAAAACTCTGTCACTTACTCATTTGTGTTTTGCAGATGACCATTATGGTCTTTGTGGAGGGTAAGTAAGACTCGGTAGAGGGAGCATTATCTGTTTTTGAAGAATTTGAAGCCTGGTCTGGGTTAAGTATAAGTCTTGAGAAGTCAACAATCTATATGGCTGGAGTTGCTAATGAAGAGAGAAGCAGAATCTTGTCAAATTTCCCTTTTGCTGAAGGTGCCTTATCTGTTAGATATCTGGAATTACCGTTGATGACTCAAGTGATGAGGATGAATGATTACACTCCTTTAGTTGAAAGAATTAAAGGTAAGATCAGCACCTGGAACTATCGATTTCTTTTCTCTGCTGGTAGGCTTCAATTGATTAAATCGGTCTTGATGAGTATTGTGAATTTTTGGGCTTCGGTTTTTCGTCTCCCAAGTAAGTGTATGAAGGAGATTGAGCAGTTATCTGCAGCCTTCTTATGGTCAGGCCCTGATCTGAAAGTAATGAGGGCAAATGTTGCTTGGAAAGACATTTGTAAGTTGAATGATGAGGGGGGTTTGGGTGTAAGAGCTCTTAAGGAAGTGAATTTGGTATATGGGTTGAAGCTTATCTAGAGGATTCTAACTGGTAGTTCTCTTTGGGGCAGATGGCTTCATACTTATCTACTCAACGGGAAATGTTTTTGGCAGATGAAGGACAAAACTCAGAATGGGTCTTGGATGTGGAGGAAAATATTGAAGCTGAGAGAGGTGGCAAAGATTTTCTATAAAAAAGTGGTGGGAAATGGTAGAGATACCTCATTTTGGTATGATAATTGGCCGGATCAGGGTGTTTTGATTGATCTGCTTGGAGACGGAGGGGTAATTGATATGGGTGTTAGAAGAGATGCTAATGTAGAAGAAGCGGTTCTTAGTATAAGGTGAAGAAGAAGGCATCGTACCATGGAACATAATATCATTGAAGCTGAACTGTTGGTAATCAAAGAGAGAATGAGAAATAGAGGAGGATCGATCAATGTGGTTGAGTGGAACGAAATATAAGGATAAGTTCTCAACGCATGATACATGGATGATGCTGAGAGAATCAAATCAGAAATGTGCTTGGGCTAAAGGAATATGGTTCTCACAGGCAACACCGAAATTTGCTTTTGTTATTTGGCTTGCTATGCTTGATAGGCTTTCCACTATGGAACGGGTTTCTAGGTGGAATCAGGGTATAGACACGACTTGTGTGCTTTGCAAAGCTGCATCTGAAACCCGGGAACATCTCTTTTTTTAATGTTCCTACACGTCTCAGGTTTGGGAACATATCATGAAAGGAATGTTGCGAGCTCGTTACACCAATATCTGGTCTGAAATGATGTTGTTATTGACAGATGGAAATAGAGAGAATAAAGCTATGTTTTGTATCAGATATGCTTTTCAAGCGA
The DNA here is from genome assembly GCA_014822095.1 of Diplotaxis tenuifolia. Taxonomy (NCBI): domain Eukaryota; kingdom Viridiplantae; phylum Streptophyta; class Magnoliopsida; order Brassicales; family Brassicaceae; genus Diplotaxis; species Diplotaxis tenuifolia. Next base: position 20,204 of record JABAYD010024902.1, on the reverse strand, counting down.
GCATACACGCTGTTTGGAGGGAATGGAACAAGATCAGCCATGGAGACAAGCCTCTTCCTATATCAAGTTTGAAGAAATTTATTGACAAAAGCATCAGGAATAAACTAAGTCTTTTGAGTTCAAAAAGGGTTAGAGGAATGGAGAATATTCTTCAAGTTTGGTTTGAAACAAGATTGTAAATAGGAGATAAGTTGTCTTGCGATGGGAATTATTTACAGTCTACACTTTTGATGTAACAAGGCTTTTTTGATGAATAAATTTAACATTCATTTAAAAAGATAATAAAAGAAATAATGAGAGGAAGTGAGAGAGTACTTTTAACGAAAATGAGAAGGACTGACAAACCAACATGGTCACATGCATATGCAGGAAGGACAAAACCATCATAAAAATAATTAGGTTAAATTATAGGTAATTTACAAATATGAGTGTCTATTTAGGATACTTTAGCCAATTATCTCCTTTATCAATACATGTCTCAACACACTGTTTTAAAACTAAAAGAGGAGCTTATCTCAATGTTAAGAGTGCAACATTGTGTCATTTTTAAATTTCAGTAAAAAAAGAAAATAGTGTTACTTTGGTGAGATTTATGTTGTCTTAGGACGTAAGCTTAGTTGGACTCTACTTTGAACTATTAGTGCTAGCCTTCTATATATATATATGCAGGTGTCATGTGTGCTCTGTATAGGGGGCATTCTTTTGGGGATGTACTTTCTCTATAGACATAGTGTATTTATGACCAATTATCATATCTATATAAAATGAAACTTTTTATTATCCTATTAAATACAACAATATTACTATAAATGTGTCTTAATATATAAGATAATAGGAATTAATTCTTACATGAAACATATTACTAGAAATTCTATTAAAATAATGAAAATCCATAAATATGTTTTATATTTTCTAACTAATTTTTGTGATTATATTTTACATGGAAGCGTAAGTTTTTACATTAACTCATGTTTCTTGAATTTTAATATAATACACAAACATAATTACTATGAATGTATATATAGATAATAATTTTCAAAAAAAAATCTCATTCTTAATGAGCGAGAGTGTTAATCAACCATATATTTATTTAATATGTTTATAATTTTAGATTTTCGAAATAAGCATATATAATTGCCTAAAATCATATCGATGGTGTGTCTAAATTTGTTTTATTTATCCAAGTGTACATATTATTTTTAGCAAAAATTATTTTTGTAATTACGTACTAGTGTTTTTAGCAAATATTATAAAGATGTGTGATTGTCATGTAATATGAATTGATTGATATTTAGTAATCAAACAGTTTTATCACTATATAAAATAAAATTATGATTAGAATGCAAACATTATAATTAGAGAATAAATTAACTATTTTCTATGGTTGTTGATAAAAATTTAATAAATTACCAAAACTCAGAAGTCATATTATTACTTTTAAAACCATAAGTATAAATATATTTAGATATAATTCTGTTCATTTTTTTAAATATCTGAAAATCCACGTTCAATTTTCAAAAATAAAATTATAGTATGATAATAGCAAAAAATATTATATTAAAGTATAGAATTATTTGTATCTGTGAATTCTTGGACAAACACCTATAAACATATATTAATTAATTAAGAAGTCAACTAAGTGACTTTTATATATATATATATCACTAGGGTTGGTCCGTCTTACGGGCAAAAAATTGATAAAAACTACTTTATATGAATTTATATTAATTTATTAGACATTTAAAATCATTATAGATTGAAAATATAGCAAAAAAAATAAAAAGAATTATGGTGTCTTATTTTTATTTTTAATAAGTATTTTGGGGTTGAATTAAAATGAAAGTAACCTTCATTATATTCTATTTATAAGAAAATATAAAATTAGCAAAAATAATTCAGAAAATGTAATAATACATATATTCTTATTACTTATATTTCAATTTGACATAATACATATATTCTTAATATTTCTATTTAAATTTGACATAATAAATAAAACTAAAGTTTAAATGAATAATACTATATTCATTTCAAGATGATCGAAGTTTTAAAAACCATTTACACAAATTATTTCTCTCAAGATAATAAATAGTCTACCTCCAAGCTAAATAAGTTAAAATATAATACAATTTGATAAGATAATTAAATCTCAATTTTAAAAATACTATATATATAGTTTAATTATATCATAAATAATAATTAATATTTTCTAATTTAACAGAAAATGTTGTTTTAGGATATATTTGTTTCAGATAATATTTATATCTGTAATGACATATTAATTAATATTTAGGGTTTTACTTGTTAGTTTTGTTTTGTAACTTATTTTAACTTATTATTTCCAATTTGTTTTAATTTCGACCAACTATATTCATCGCTTTGAAAGATTTCAGTTTTAGTTGGTGAAACTCATACACAAATACAAATTTTTGAGGTTGCAGACATGAATCTATCTGAAGATCACAGAGCTAACCGGAAAATAAAACCTCTTTCTCGATGATCTTGAAGGAGAAGCGCTTGACTTGAGGGGCATAGTCATTGCCGCGGTATTCAGACCAGACGAAAACACGGTATTTAATGTCTAGAAGAAACACCGCAAAAGCAGTTCTGCCACCATGTTTTTTTTATAATGTTAGGGTTAAGGGTGGATGTGCGAATAAGAGAAACAATATAAACACATCTTTCACTTTATTTTGTTGAAATTTGAAGTTTCGTATATTTTAAATATTCAATTTCATATTATAGTTTCTGTGCACCAAATAAAAATAATCTAGGAACCACTGGTATTTGTAGTGGTTAAGAATATATGTCATTAGTTTTATTATTTATATTACATTTAAATGGTAAACTATTTCCCGGATAGAGAATGTGAAAGTTTCAGTGGCCAAGTGTTGTGATTATTACGTGTAAGTATTTTCCATCTTATTATATAAATTTCATAAAAGCATATCGTATGTTCTTACTCTCTCTTTCTATTTCGTGATATGTATGAAGGTATACCATAGGTTTATTAGAATAATAATAATAATATTTCCGAATTATGATTTAGTCTTTAGTTGTTAACGGTCTTAATTCGTATTATTGTCATTTCTTTTTTTTTTTCCTAAAATTGGCACTTGTAATTTCTTGGCTTTTCTATCAAGATTACCAGATTAACTACATTATGTTAGTTCTACTATAGAAATTATTAATAATTTATTTTTGTATACTATGGGAATACTATACTCACCATTGTTTGGTTCTTGTCTTATGATTGATAAACCACAATATTACTAATTGCATATTGTTGATCCCAGATGTCACTGTCACACTTAACGACCCTGAAGTCACCAGTCACGAAAACAGAGCCACCATTAACCTGAAAATTTTGAAAAATACGATACAACAATCGATTTTGCTATGGAAAACAAATAGCACTTGTAGACTTGAATACAACAAAAATAAAGTTTCTCATTACAAATGAGAACTAATACACCGTTATTCCAAATACATAGTTTAGTTTCTCTCAAACCAAATCTCACTCATTGAAATAGCATTTATCAGTAACCAGTCACTGATTGCACTGTCATTCTGTAAAATGAGGAGCGCAAAAAACGAAAAAAAGATAAAATAAGATTCTACCTTCTCAGCATTACAACCATTCATCTCCCAACTCGATCGGAGATAACTACTCACTATCAGGAACATTCAGATAGATTTCAGTTTGATATATGATCAACCAGAACTAATTGAATTAAACTGATCTATTCGCCATGAACAACAATACAATTACAAAAGAAGTGGGTATCTTCATCAGCAAATTGGGATCTCAATGTGGAGACCATACTACACTAACAGGTTCAGGTTTGATATTTGATCAAGAATCAACATGACTTTGGATTTATAACAGATTAAGATACAACAATCAAATAATAAAGAGAGCGTAACTGTAACCATGAGCCATGGCCCATATAGTATCTAAATACATGAGAAGCTTCTCGTTGATGTCGAAGATCCACAGGTCCTTACCATCGCCGGAAAACCTGAACTATTATAGCGAAGGCGAATGCATAATCGGTGAGGACACCGTATTGGTCATCGTTGAGATAACCGATAACGAAATCCACGCACATGGAGAGAACCACATTCAACCAGCGTTGTTGTCTCTACAGCCAGTCCTCATGTCTTGCAGTAGATATATGTGTTGGAGGAGCAAGATCCGTCGCCATAGCTCACAGTAGTAGTTTAGTGATTAGCTTAGAACGAATTGAGAAGAGGATAGTGGAGGTCCTGGAGGATAAGAGCTCGCATTGATTAGAGATAGTGGGGGATGGATTAATGGAAGGTTTTTAAGTGAACTATTCGATAACTGGTATCATTTCATGTCATGAGGAAGAAGATGAAAGAGCAAACTCAAACCTTAATCGTCGCAACCTCTTGAGCGGAAGAGACCAACACATTTCTAACCTTAAATCAAAAACACATCGTTTCATCAATGCCGTAGTTATATATAACAGGCTGGACCCTATAAACTTAGATGAAGCCAAACAGTATGCTAAAGCCCAGTAAATTGCCTTGCGAAATAAATGATACGATGCCTTTTACAAAAAGGACACGTGTCGCGCTTTGCTTCACCGAATTAATGACGTGGAAAAACCTACTTTATATATATAGACTACGGGTTGTCCGGGTACGCGCCGGATTTTCTTTAATAATTTAAAAATATTATTTATCTATTAATATATTTAAATTTATTCTTGACATTTTAGCAAACAAATTAACATAGTTTTCCAATTATAACTCAATTTTTATTTACGATTGTCAAAAAATTAAAATCTTAAAGTAATTCATTCTTAATATATTGTCCAAATTACTGTATTTTAAAAAAAACTTCATTATAATTATAAAATTTAATGGTTCTCGGAAATTATCTTCTAGAGTAAATGAATTCCGTTGTATGTAGAAATATTATTAGAGTCTATATAAATAATATATGCCTTTCACTTTTTTTTTTTCTTTCAATAGCAAACTGTTAGTATTCCACATTTCAATATAGCGGAAATACGACTGAAAACTGCAAGAGAGTCTCAAGAGAAGCGAAAGGTACACTTTTCTATAAATACCCACACAAAAAGGAAGAAACTGATTGGTTATGTTTTTCTTTTTTAAATTTTATTTTGTTGCTAATCTCTTTTTAAAGTTAATAGTTTAATCAAGTTTTTAGTTCTTTATTTATGGTGAGTTTTCCATCAACGGAAAGAGGGCACATATTAAAAAAAAGAAGAGGAACCTATGTGAAAATAGACGAATAGGCAAAACCTAAGTTTGGATGATGGTTGAAAACATCACTACAATATTGATGCTTTATAGAGTTAGAAGTTCTTTCAAGTCGTTGCTTTTTATAGGTTAGAAGTTCTTTCATGTGGTGGTTTTCTTTTACATATTTATCATTTCTAATACAATTAAGTAGCTTTACATATTCAACATATAATTAATATAATTTGGAACTTTTCAAGATTGTAGAGAATATGATTTCAAAACATAACATGATCAGGAAAACATGAATCATGACTTGGATTTCACAATCACCCATCTGCAAATTATGTTTTGGCATACCTCTCCAAGATTAGGAACTTGAAGATGTTACAGAATATTCAATGTTTCAGTATCAACTTTTTTGTCTGCACTCGTAACCTGAGAATTCAAGAGTAGGTTTGAAGCTGCAAACTGCTGGGATTCCACATGAAATCATTAGACACCGTAGGATGTTTTATTACAATTTATGCATCCTCCATTTGACACCTTAGTATTTTTTGTATTATCCTTGTCTGCATTATGTTCGGAACAATTTCTGTATTTTGTTAGAAACTATGAAACATAAAAGCAACACTTGGTGTACTATAAGAAGTTTACTCCATCTAATAGTTTTTCTCTTGTTTTCGTTTTTTATGGCTTCTTGGTGTTTCTAAACTTTCTCACGTTAAGGGATTAAGTAATGTAAGCGGGTAATGTACATGAAACAGAGATATTGGACATGTAGATACTAAATCATAAAAAAACAAAGAAAACAATTTTGGTAACTCCAGAAAGATTCAAATATATACAGCTGAACTATCTAGTTTGGAACAGAGATATGCAGATATGAAGATGTCTTCAAGTTCGCTTGCACTTCTTTACAGCAAAAATTCAAAGTTGCCTACACAGTGATATTGAGATCTATGAAATTGATTAACATAAAAGATGCAAAAGTAGCAAATTCAAACAGATTCACCAAGAAGCATCAGGGTCTGAAGGTGGAACAGAACTGAGTTCTCTGGAGATGTTGACATAGAGGAAGAAGGAAAGCAAGTTCCGTAGCTTGGGGAGTCAACAGTTTTGATCTGAAAACCAAATCAGTAGCTATTAGAGAAGGAAGTGGAGAGTTCTACAAATGTAAATCACGTAACACTGTCGTCATGATAAGACTTACCTTTTTATGGTTGAAGGTTATGAGAAAGGAAGTAAAGGGGAAGACGACGCGTCGATTCAGACTAACTCATAACTTCTCAAGCTTTTTGCAGAAAGAAGATCGAGGATACACCGTAATGATCGATTTTCCATATGAAGTAATCAACCGTGGGGTCATAGGTTGTGTGCGTAAAGAATCTGGTGAAGCAGTGAGATTCTGAGTATTTTGCATTCCTATTTATAGTTGAAGAAATTAGGGATGTATGATGGAAAGTGAGTAAAGGAATAGTTAAAATCAAACATAGTGGGAGAAATTGAATGAGAAATTTAATAGTTTCCTTAAAGATGATGCTTAGATTCATCCTGATTTCTTAACGTTTTCAGAATTTTGTGGCATGTGAAATGAACAGATGAAGAACTTTGACGGGGAGTCAGATGGAAACGACGTCAAAGTTTCCGAGGTAAGTATGGGCCAATTTAAATATCAGTTGAAGCCCATATAAATTAAACTCATCATAAACAAAACCGCAGTATCAATTATGTTGAGGACACGTGACATGCTCTCCCTCTTCTATTTGGAAACATCACGCGCCGGCTAAAATAAAAAAAAAACACGCGCAAGAGAAAAATCCAACCATATCGCGACACGTGGCGGAAAACCCCCAATGTCAAAAAACAACGTGGACAGCTTGAGAAAACAGATTTGTTTACTTTATTAGTATAGAAGATAGATAGATTCTATAGGGAAAAGAAAATTTTGAAAAAGTGTAATAATTTTATTAGTTGATGACTTTTATTAAATAATTATTTAACAAAAGTCTAAAATATTAACTCTAGAACCAATTAGTACAAGTTACCAAACAACACAAATAATCTTAAAATAAGCATTTATGGTAACTAATTGTAAAATTATCAAAAAATATATATAATGTTTTATCAATTTGTTTATTTTTATTAATTTTTATTTATAATTTATATAAAATAATTTAATATATATTTTATAGAAATAAATGATGGTTGTATATTCTTGAATTATATTCGTATGTAAATCATTATTAAAAATTCATATGTTTTTTTTTTAAAATCCCACACATGATTTATAAATAATTTATTAAGATTTTGAAGTTAGTTATAAATATTTTTTAAACAATTTTATTTGGGCTTAGAAAATCCTTTTATTGAAGTTTGTAAATTATTTAAAATATTTATTAAATCATTTGTAGAGAATCAATAAATTCATTTATAAGATATAAGTTTTTGTAAAATTGTTTGTAAATACTTTTAAATCTATTCATAGTTGTATAAATGTATATTTGTAGTGATTTACAGAAAGTATATATTAAAACATAAGTCATTTAAGACTTTTGGTTACTGCTCTTATAGGAATTTTTTTAACAATTATTATAATTTTGGTGTGATTTATGTGTTTTATTATTTTTATCAGTTAGAAAATAAATAAAAAATCTAAAATTAACTATCTTCAACTTTTAGATTAGAGTAAGTTAATGAAATCTAAAAAACATTTCTTTCTCAATGATGGATTGTATTATTAAGTCATGTAATTATAAAGTTGTTAGCAAGAAAACACAATGACCAAGAAAATTTATAAATAATTGTTTTTAAATGGCTATAAATATATTTAAAGCAACAAAATTTATCAATTAATTTTATTTTTAAATGGATATAAATATAATAAAAGAATTATTTATTAGACTTAGAAGAAATTAAAAACAATAACATAAATAAAACAAATCAACAAAGCCGATGTTAGAATTGTAAAAGAGTCTCCAACTATTATTTTTTGCACATACACAAAAACTCTTTTTTCTTTGAAAATGATGATATTTTTTGTTCTTACACGTGTTAAATATAATAAAAAGTAATTCTACTACCAAATTACTTAAACCCATTCTAATATTTCTTTCACGTGAAAGAAAAAAATATTGTGATTAAATTTATATTGTTGAAATATCTTATATCTCATAGCTCTTCTACAAATAGGCACTCAAAAATTTTGATTATCAAACTATTTGAAGTCAAAACTATTATTTAAAAATTATACATTGTAAACAAAATATATATTTTTTCTATAGTATTAACATCCGTAAAATTGTGGATAAACATCTAATAAATTGATGTTTCTGGACACCCACACGGATATGAACTCATGTTTTCGAACCAATTTAAATATCTGGAGAGAGGGTCTATAAAACCCTTATAATATCAAATATAATTCATTGAAGAACCCCAAAAAAGAAGCATGCTCCCGTGTTAAAGGTGACTAAGCGTTTTATGAGATTTGTATTTGTCACGTTTTTAATCAAAGTAAAACAATCAATTCGAGTTAATAAGCAAATCATATATTTTGCATCAATTGCTTTGTAGAGATAAGATATTATCGGTTTATAAACTTTGTCAAATCTTAAAAACGAAAAAAAAAACATGCAAAGAAAGGTAAGAATGGCACATTATGTAAACATTGAGAAACTAAAAGGGTTGATCCGGATAACAAAAAACACTGTTACCTCCCCTCTTTAGTTTATTACTTTATATGAGTTAAAATACTTTATCTCTGTGGTGTTGGAATCTGTCGCTTACTAAAAAACAGTCAAATACATAAATAAATATCCGTTTTCCAGATTTCATCTCCTTCCCTTCCCTTCTCTTCTCCCACCGCCTCATTGCTATCTTCTTCTACCTCCTCCGATTTCAAGTCAGTGGATCTTCGTTCGTCAATGATTGGCTTCTCTCCGATTCGATTCTCGCTGCTCCTTGTTGTTCTCATCATCTCTGAGGTATATCAGAAACTCCCTATATTTCTGGAATCAATAGAAGCCAATCTTCAGTTCCACCTTTGTTCTTTTGTTTCTGGATTCAGCCTTTAGATGATTGTGGAATCAAAAAGATTATTCAAATGTGTATTTTATTTCTTGGCTTTCTATGTTTGATAGTACTTATGATAACCTTTGATTTCGTGTGAAGCTGAATGAATGGTTTTTATTTAACAGTTATAACGAAGATATAGTGAATGATGGACGAAAGCTCAGTGGGTGATGTGAGTAGCAGCATCAATGAAGCTGAAGCTGCTCACATTCAGTTCAAAAATGGTCAGCAATCCCTTAAACCCGACGAAATCCAGGAAACCAAACAAGTTCAAGCTGAGGTGATGCAGAGAGATGATCCCAGTTCTCCTGATAGCTCCTTTGGCGTGATAGCAGATTTTTTAGACGGTAAGAATGTGAATGAGACTGAGAATGAACCGTGTTCTAGCCGGCAGAACGGAAATGATGCTGGCGGTGACGACGTGGTTGAGGAGTTGACTGTTAAAACTTGTGAAGGATCGAGTATGGTGGCCATAGTTGGTAGTTCAAGTAGTAGAGCTAGGTTAGAGATCAATCGCAGTCAGTTTCTGCATCGCTTTCCGCAAGGTAGCAGTTCTATGAGTAAGATGGAAGGTGAGAAGGGAACACCAAGTATCTTGAGAAATGCAGGTGAACAGCTTGCCACTGTTAATGCTGAAGCTAATGTTGAACGGAACCCTGTACCGGTAGAGGCATTGGGACATGGAGGCATCAAGACAAAGATGTTGTCGCAGTCTGGTTTCTCTCAGTTTTTTGTTAAGAAGACGTTGAAGGGAAAGGGAGTCTCTTTCAGGGGACCACCACTTAGTAGATCTAAAGCTAGTAATGTGGATCAGCAAAATGTAACTAGTTCTGGTAGCCCTTTAGTAATGTCGAATAATACTCCAGCAAAGGTTTCCGGCAGCACTCCTTTGGCGGTGGAGACTTGTGATGTTTTTCCTCTTAAAGGCGGCAATCCATCTTCTTGTACTAACCCTTCAGATGGTGGTTGTGGAGGTGAAGGTTTAAGTCTGAGAGATAGGTTGAAGTCAGAGCGTCAGGAAGTTAATAAAGCTGAATGTTTGCGTATCTTTAGACAGATCGTGGAGCGTGTGGATGATTCTCATTCCCAAGGAGTTGTTTTATATGACCTACGGCCATCTTTGTTTAAAATTCTCAAGGAAAACGAGGTCAAGTATGTTGGTTCAGGTTTTCACCGAGAGTCTTCTGACAACAACATGAACAAAAATACTTCAAGTCAACTCGAGAAACCTCTGGTTAGAAGGCGGTTAGGAGATACAGGATATGGTTCTAGTCCCGGCGTCCCTGCGAAGAAGCAGAAGTCTAGTGGACCGAGCTCCAGACAGTGGCCTATGTTTCAACGAGCCGGCGGCGTCAATATCCAAACGGATAATGATGTTGGCGCAACACAGGAGCTTCGTGCAAGATCGATTCAACCTCAATGTAGTCCATCTGCCCGTTCTTTTACGTCAATGAGTGAGCAGCTGGAGGAGAAATGGTATGCAAGTCCTGAGGAGCTCAGAGGCGAGGCTCGTTCAGTCTCTTCAAACATCTATAGTTTGGGCATCCTTCTTTTCGAGGTAGGGAGAATTTTTTTATTAATTTCACTTGCGGGTTTGTGGCTTTTGCCTGCTGTTGTAAATATATTTTTCATTTTATGAATTCAATTGTGAAACCGCATTGCCACTTGCTTTGACATACGAGTATAGGTTTCTCATGGGGTAATACTTTCTATAAGTGGGGCCGTATAGCATGAGTGGGTCACGTTCGGTATCTCTCAATCTTAGGCTATTTGCCAAACGTAATGTTTTCTGAATTTGATTCGTGTTGATGACATTGTGGCCTGTATAACGAGTGCAAAATTATGGATTATCGCATAGGTTTAGATAGTACTGCATCCTTTTTTTTTTAAGATAGTGTTGCATGTTTTTCATGTTCCTTTATCAGTGCTGTTTCTAGTCGACATTATAGTTGACTCCTAGGCTCTTAGGTTAATGTTTCGATTTGACTGTTCCTTGGCTAGACGGATGATTTAGTTAATATTCTAATTTGGGTTTTTGCGTCAGCTGCTTAGTGAATTTCAAAGTGAAAGAGCTCGTGAGGCTGCAATGTCTGACATCCGTCACCGGATTCTTCCTCCCAAGTTTCTGTCAGAGAATCCAAAGGAAGCTGGATTCTGTCTCTGGTTACTTCATCCAGAGCCTTCATGCCGACCATCGACCAGGCAATGCAAATTCTCTTGCTGCATTAGTTTTCAAGTAATAAAAAGCATGTTATCGAACTTTTGTATGCTTGATTCTGGAGAAGGTTAAGGCCATATTACTATCTGGGGTTATTGGAAAATAGTCTTGTTGGTCATTATACATGAAATGTAGATGTGCACCAAAAGTGGAGTTGTTCTCATGTCAGATAGGATTATTAGGTTCTGCTCAGAATAATATGGTCTTTGTATTAAACGAGCTTCCGTTATGTGTTGATAAGCTCATTCCTGTCATTTTGAATTGACTCAGTATCATAAGTTGGGATTAATCTCTAAACTTTTGTAAGTTCGGTGTTGTTCTGTATCAGGGATATCTTGCAGTCTGAAGTGGTTAATGGAATTCCAGATTTGCATGCTGAAGGCTTGTCTTTAGCTATTGAACAAGAGGACACAGAGTCTGAACTGTTGCAGCATTTCCTCGTTTTGTCCCAAGAGCAAAGGCAGAAGCATGCTGGAAAGTTGATGGAAGAAATTGGGTCTTTAGAAGCTGATATTGAAGAAATTGTCAAGAGACGCTGTGCCATAAGACCTCTCTCTGTGGGAGAAGCTTCTAGCTCATTGCCTGCTTCAAGTGTACCTGAAAAGAGACTGGTCACGAATATTAAACAGCTTGAAAGCGCTTATTTCGGAGCAAGGATAGATGCACATCTCCCTGAAGCACGTTATAGGTTACGCCCGGATAGAGATCTGCTAAGAAATCGTGATGAGAATGTTATATCAGAACAAGGAAATAGCGAGACGTGGAGCTCAGATGATCGTGTTGGAGCGTTCTTTGATGGATTATGCAAATATGCTCGATATAGTAAGTTCGAAACTCGAGGTGTTCTGAGAACCGGGGAGTTGAACAACACTTCAAATGTGATTTGTTCTCTGGGTTTTGATCGGGACGAAGATTATTTTGCGACAGCTGGTGTGTCAAAGAAAATCAAGATATTTGAGTTCAATTCTCTATTCAACGAATCTGTGGACATTCATTATCCAGCCGTGGAAATGTCAAATAGATCAAAGCTTAGCGGCGTTTGTTGGAACAACTATATCAGGAACTACATAGCTTCTTCGGATTATGATGGTATCATCAAGGTAATTTGAACCGTTGAAGTGTTATTTGGATTGACTATCACTTTATTTTCCTTTCATCTAATGAATTCAAGTGTGTTATGATGGATCCAGTTATGGGATGTGACAACAGGACAGGCCATTTCACATTTCATAGAGCACGAGAAGCGGGCCTGGTCTGTTGATTTCTCTGAAGCGTGTCCGACAAAATTAGCCAGTGGAAGCGATGATTGTTCTGTGAAGCTGTGGAACATCAACGAGGCATGATCTTCTTTTCCTCTACATGCATAGGCACATAATACCGCGTATTTACAAATGTTCTAAACAGTACTTGGGGTTACTCTGTTAATGTTGTTACACCCGTATGTTCAGTTGTTGTAGCTAATACGCAATCTTCTTGCTTGAATGTGCAGAGGAACTGCTTAGGAACAATCAGGAACATTGCAAACGTTTGTTGCGTGCAATTTTCTCCACAGTCCTCTCATCTGCTAGCTTTTGGATCATCAGATTTCAGAACATACTGCTACGATCTACGGAATTTAAGAATTCCTTGGTGCATACTGTCAGGACACAACAAAGCGGTTAGCTACGCAAAATTCTTGGATAGTGAAACCCTCGTCACAGCATCAACTGATAACACGTTAAAGCTTTGGGATCTTAAGAAAACTACTCACGGTGGCCTCTCCACAAATGCTTGCAGCTTAACTTTTGGCGGCCATACAAACGAGAAGGTAAGCTTCTGACGCTTTAGTTTAAGTTAATCCTTGTAATGTTCCTCTTTGTTCTTTGTGGTTGATTTATCATCTTCTTGTCTGTTTTCAGAACTTTGTTGGTCTGTCTACTGCCGATGGATATATAGCTTGTGGCTCTGAGACAAATGAGGTATGACCAAAGAACATTGAGATTTCTACAGAACTTTTGTTCCAAATTTCCCTATCTATAATCCTCTAACAAGCATATATATCAGCATGTTGATAGTTTGATTCATCAAGTTAATCATTAGCTCCAGAGTTTAATTATTCCCAATGCAGTGTGAATGGAGGAACTAATCTGTTGCTACTGACATTTGTGAAAATAAGTTGGTATATTCTGTTTAGTGAGAGCTTGTCTGACTAAAACAATTTTTGTTACTTTGTTTTTGTATTGTCTTTGCTCAGGTATATGCATATCACCGGTCTCTTCCAATGCCCATTACTTCGTACAAGTTTGGTTCGATTGATCCTATATCAGGAAAGGAGATTGAGGAAGACAACAACCTATTTGTTTCAAGCGTTTGCTGGAGAAAAAGATCGAATATGGTTGTTTCAGCTAGCTCAAATGGGTCTATCAAAGTTCTACAGCTGGTTTGAAATCAATACATACAGAAGAAAGCGTGGGTAAGTTCTTCTTCACCTGAAGCCACCTTGGTGTAGGTTAAAAACATAGAACCAATCAACACAAGACTTGGACAATGACACAAGAGATATGATCAGTGGTCCAGTCTAATGAACGAGAGAGAAGTAAGTAGGCATGGCAGCAAATGTTGGTTAGTAGCTGCGGTTTGGGTAATACAGGTGCTGAGGATACGTAGTAAGGTAAGACCTTTTCTTGGTGGTGTTCCTAAGTTTTTTAATTTATTTATTTACCCCTCCTATAGTTATGAAACCAAATCTCACTTTTGTGATGTAAATTTGCCTTCCTATAGTATCATACCGACCATACTCTTTTTGTTTTTGATGTGTATATACATAGTTGATATGAGCTTTTATCCTAAAGATGAATCTCATCCACCACTGAACACAAAAACTTCAAAATTATTCTTTTTTTCTTTCTAAAAAGCTTTTATCTTTCTTTTCGTAAATATTTTATACAAATCTTTGTTTCTGTGTTAATGTCTGTTGCTCACTGAACGAGCTGCTCCTCTTTGGTATCGAGAACTTCTTTACTTCCTGCATATAAAAAAAAATGCGAATCAAAAATGGAAAAGCAAGATTTTGATCAGGGGCAAGATTAATGGTGGTTCTTAGGTAAATTTCTAAGGGGATTACAAAATCATCAAAATCAAGAAGGTCCAAGCAGGACCAAGCAGAGAAGTTTATTAAATAAGAGACGTTCTTGGTTTGGTCATATACTGTTTGCGGGCCACATTGACACATGGTGGATCGCAGTTGGTTCATATTTAATTTAAAAAAAATTAGAAAAAACTAATGACTTTCGAAAGTCCTACCAATAATCATGCCCTTAGGCCATTATTATCGGCGTATTTAAGCCAAGTCCTTAGGGTAATAAATCAGAAATAAAAATCAAAATTAAAAGAAAAACGAAGAACTTGGGTTAGCTATGGAGTTTTGTGGTCGTGTCCTTATTGCGACGTGGCAGTAGAGGAGAGGTCGATTCATTCGAAGACGCGAGATCAAGTTTTTGTCTGTCTTCTTCTCATTTCCACATTTTTTGAAAAAACATTGATTGCGATGGCGAAGCGATAACGAAATCGATATCTTCCAATCTAAAGCCAAAGCTCACTCCACCAAGTCGTCTCGCTTATCTCTGTCTTCGGAGACCAGGATCGAAATCCAAATCCAATGACCAATCCACAGCGAATCTGTAAATCGATTCCGCATCACTTCCGGTCCAATCGTCAAAGAATCGAGTAAATCTTAGCAAGGTATGTGTCTCACCACCGTTCTGAGTTTGAAAATTTTAGTAGGATTGTGTAGATTGTTTATGGAAAATCATATAGATTCTATAGTTGTTTGATATGATTCTATGGTTGATATGATTCTATGGTTGTTTGGTTGTTTGATATAGTTTGATCATGGTTCGAGAGAACTAGTTTAGCTTATATGGTTCACGAAGTTTGACATTGAATCTATGCTTGTTTGATATAAATCCGAAGTTTGACATTGAATCTATGCTTCTTTCGTATAGAAATTATGGTTGTATGTGATAATAACTGATATCTCTTTAACTCTTTAACCAAGAAGACCAACAATTTGCAATGAAAGTACATGTAATGTCTCGGAATGCTAGCTTGGTTACGGCTTAGTTAATGATCTTGTTAGAGTAGTTGATAGGTTAGGATGGCTTTTTAGATTGGTTAGGATGTATGTGTGGTTTACGCAAATGATCTTGTTAGGATGTAATTGTGGCTTCCACGGCTTAGTTAATGATCTTGTTAGAGTAGTTGATAGGTTAGGATGGCTTTTCAGGTGTGTAATAACTTCAGAGTAGACATTTCTTGTTTATGGTTAGTCATTATGTGGGATACTTACTACTCCTCACTTGCTCCTATAAACCCCATCTAATTTCCCCTTAAATATACCCAGCTACTTTCTCATCTTCCATCATCTCATAAACGGTTTCTTTGCCTCTTTCGCCTCTTAACTTAAATCTCTTCTCTTTTCGTACTGGTATGGATCCAAGGAATCTTAATACTCAGTCCTCTAGTTACGTTGGACTGCTTAACAGTCAACAAGGTAGTGTTCACCATGAAAATTTTCCTTATGAAAGTTTTCACTCTAGTGTTAACTTTGGCGGATCAGAAATCCCTCAGTTTAGTTCACAAGCGTACGGAGACACACCAGTGGACACACCAGTAGACACATCACCACTTAGACGCAAATGGACCCCAGCTGATGACGAGGTTCTAATCAGCGCGTGGCTTAACACTTCCAAGGATGTTGTGGTTGGAAATGACCAGGAGTCAGGGACCTTCTGGAAACGGGTTGGTGATTATTATGCAACAAGTCCTCATGGAGGATCGGATGGTGAAAAGAGAGCATCTACATTGTAAACAAAGGTGGCCCAAAATCAATGATCAGGTTAACAAGTTTTGTGGTGCTTATTCAGCAGCAGAGAGTCAAATTAACAGTGGTGAGAATTACACTGATGTTCTCAAGAAGACTCATGACATCTTCTACTCTGATCACAAAACCAAATTTACCTTGAGCATGTGTGTTGTGTGTTGAGGTATGAACAGAAATGGCTCAGCCTTAATACACCAAAACCTAATGGCTGTTCAAAGAGGAAAAATGGTGAGCCAAATTCCCAAACTGAGAGCACCAGTGTTGGTGATCAAGAGATCCGTCCTGAAGGTATCAAGGCTGAAAAAGCTAAAAGGAACACTGCTCAAAGTAAGTCTGTTGATGAGTATAAGACCATTTGGGAAATGAAGAAGGAGGATTAAACTATGAAGGAGAGACTTTCAAAGCTGGCCATACTAGACATTCTCCTTACCAAGCAAGAACCATTAAGTGAGGCTGAAGAAATTGTCAAGAATAAGCTCATAGCCCAGTATTTCTGAACCATTAAGTATCTGTGTAATAGTAACTAGGTCTCTAAATCCTTGTTTTAAGTACTTTATGTACTATCTTTATGTCAATGTAGTTCCTGTTTGCTAATGCACTATCTTTAAATCTCGGATGTTCCTGCGGATCTTGTTTATGTACTATGTTTTAAGTAGTTTGTAACAATATCAATGTCTTTATATCTATGTTATTGCGTTTGTTTAATCTCTTCAATTAAATTCTTTCCTTATGCTAGTCTAGTCACAATGTCTTTGACGTATGTTTGTTTATGTCGTAGTATATATGTGTAGCTAATAATAACGTCGACACTTTCACTTTCTGCAAGTTAAGTAAAACATGGGACATGACTACAGCTATAGCCAGCCTTCGGAGTCAGAGGATTTATTTTGCAACTCAGTTACATGCTTGTTCACCTATTCAGTGCCCTCCGCAACCCGAGGTTGATTTTGGCTTCCCACAAACTTGCTACTGTGGTGCTCAGCCTCTCCTTGCAACATTTAACAATGTCAATGATCCATGTATATAGTCTTGTGTATGGTCATATAGTCTTGTGAATGCTCATATAGACTTGCGGATGATCACCACAGGTAGAAGATACTACACTTGTCAGAATGCAGATGATGGCGATTGTCATGTTTGGAAATGGTGGGATGTGGCAGTGATGGAGGAGATGCGAGCCAGAGATAGACACGTCCTTCAGCTGGCTGAGAAGGTAGAACATCTTACCGTTCTGACTGACTCTGAGACTGAACATAAGTTGGTTAGGCTAGAGAAGATTCTGTGCGATATGAGTAAGGAGAAAACAAAGTTGAACCATGGGTTTGAGTACTTTGAAGGTGTACTGGTTCTTCTTTTTGTTTTAATAAGAATGGTGCTTATGTTTAAGTAAATCAAGAAGTGTAATGTGTCGGAATGAATGTTTTAGACTTGTGTATGTGCTCGGTCAGTACTTGTAATGTTAAGGTGTAATGACTTGTAACGTTTGTTTGCTTTTGTAATGTTGTGATGCATGACTCTTGTTCTTTCTTGTTGCATCACAAGATGTACTATGTCACGAGAAAGCAAGGTAGTGATCACAAGATGTACTATGTCACTCATATTATTTGTTTTTTTTTATGTCAAGTTGTATCACCATCTTTTAAAATCAGAAGTAACAATAGTATCATGGGACTTCTTTTAAACTCAGAGAAGATTCACTACAAACCTTATAAATAAGAGACTTGTGCATGCATTAAAATTTGCCTTCCTCATCACTTTCATTACATTTGCTCTCTTTTATAAAATTTTACAGCTTCACTTATTCAAATTTCTCTCACTTTCAATGGCTTCTTCATCTCATTATCATTACTACAACGATGATGATGATGAATTAGATACCATATTTGATGATTTATTTGAAAACTTTGATTTAATACCAGAACCAATAGAGTGAAAGCAACGTATTTATATCGAGAGAAACCATGAAGAAGGTCACAACATGCTCTGGAATGATTATTTTAGCGAAACTCCAACATACCCGCACAATTTATTCATGCGAATGTTTCAAATGAACAAGCCATTGTTCTTGCGTATTGTGCATCGTCTCTCTACGGAAGTAGAGTATTTTCAACCAACACAAGATGCAGCGGGAAGGTCTAGTCTATCACCGCTCTAAAAATGCACTGCAGCAATTCGTCAGTTGGCTTATGGTGGGCGGGGGGCTGATGCAGTTGACGAATATGTACGATTTGGTGAAAAAACAGCTCGAAAATGTCTGCACCATTTTGCCGCAGGAATAATCCAATTGTTTGGGGATGAATATCTAAGGCGTCCCACACGGGAAGATCTTGAGCGACTACTTCATGTTGGAGAACAACGTGGCTTTCCCGGGATGGTTGGAAACATTAACTGTATGCATTGGGAGTGGAAGAATTGCTCAAACGCTTGGAAAGGAATGTATTCACAAGGAACCAAAAAACCAACAATCGTGTTGGAAGCGGTAGCTTCGAATGACCTCTGGATTTGGCACGCGCTTTTCGGAGCTCCAGGTACTATGAACGAAATTAATATTCTTGATCGATCACCTGTTTTTGATGGCATTATTAATGGAAAAGCTCCGGAAGTCAATTTCTATGTCAATGGAAGGGAGTACCATTTCGGTTACTATATGATGGATGGTATTTATCCGAACTGGATGACTTTTATTCAATCTATCTGACTACCACATGGTCCAAAAAATTCATTATTTGCTACAATCCAAGAAGATGTTCGAAAAGATGTTGAGCGTGCCTTCTGAGTCTTACAACCTAGATTCGCCGTTATTAAAAATCCATCTAAGTTATGAGATCAAAGCAAAATGTCAAATATTATGAGAGCATGTATCATACTCCATAATATGATTGTCGAAGATGAACGAGGTACATACGGTCTATATGACATTTCAGATTTTCAACCAGGAGAAAGTGTGAATCTTACATATTCCGTCAATATGGTTACAAATCTCGATCTCGGTGATGCAACTCAACGTCGAAGAAAAGTTCAGAATACACAATCACATCAACAATTAAAAGAGGATTTAACTGAAAATATATGGGCTAAATTTGGATATCTTCCAAATAACATATAAGTTATAAGTTTCTATGAATTGAATAAAATATTTATTTTCTTTTATTTATGATTTTGTAATTTTTTTTTGCAACTTTGCACTTTTCTTATGTTTTCCATTTTAACGTTATATGTTTTATTTTAAATTTATCTTTTATATATCATTTTCTCTTAATATAAACAATTAAATTACTAAGAGACACACCTAAAGACTACCAATAATCTACCTTTTGGAGAATGTCCTTAACTTTAACTCTTAACATAAATATATTCATAAATAAGAAAAAAAAGATTAGGGACAACCAATAATATTGCCCTTATATATTAAAGGAGAATCATTCTAAAAAATGTATTCATTCTATAATGGACACGTGACAGCTTTAGAATGATTTGATAATAAATATGATGACGCGTTCACACTATATTCATAAAATTGTTCACACTATATATTTTATTATTTTCTATTAAAATTCACATGCATGGCCCATTAAAACTCTAGATTTTTCAGTTCAAATAAAAAAAGAGTAGGAATCGAAAACTAAATTATTTATATATAGATTCCCTCCATTTCAATTTAGTTGCATTCTAGGTTTTTACACACAGATTAAGGAAAAATTTAATTTTCCATATTTTCAAAATAAAAATACTATTACCAATACACCTAACCACATTTTAACCAATGAAAAATAGAAAAACATATATAGTTAATAAATTCTGCATTGAAACTATAAA
>JABAYD010024900.1:0-14273 GCA_014822095.1 Diplotaxis tenuifolia | reverse complement strand
TTCGTGATGCTTAGGAAAATAAAGCCTAATGAGTTTTCCTTGTGTACATGTTACACAACGTGAGATCTTATGGGATAACTCTGGTGCCTTTGCAATCAAGTTTTAGACCTGAATGGCTAATCCAGTCATGCCATTAAGTGTAATTTCGTGGGTATACCAATTTGGGTATCCATGGCTCTTTTTGCCTCTTAACATACTGATCCTTAGCATAGTTTAGATCAGTAGAGTACATAAGTATAGTCTTGGACGGTTTTTATTTCAAATATTTCAAAGGAATTCTCTTTTTTGCTTTCTTACCCATTGTTTCTCATTTGGGAAACCATTTAGATCTTTTGGATCTCTCTAGTCCTTTAGGCATTGCATTAGCCATAATTCTTTTAACTAGGCAACTATACTCTTTAATCTTTTGTATTCACCTTTTTAAAATATGAATCATATTTATAATATAGATTTTATGATTTAATTTTCGTGCTGATAACGTGTTGTGGAATGAATGTTCTTTCTCATTCATATCTCCTTGTATTTATACATGGGAATAAATCGTCATAAAGAATATTTTATTCTTTATACTACTCTCGCCCGCTTACGTAGTTAGAAGAAACACAAGAGCCTTCCCAGTTTCCCGTTCAGGAGTCTCGGTTTGTTCCGGTTTAACCATCACATTGAAAAGCTTTATAAAATTCGCCTCGACGATGCAATCAGACTTCCGACAACAATGGCGACTCTGAAGCCACCGGAATCTCAATTACTCAAAACCCTTTCATCAATCCTCACATCAGATAAAGCCCGTTTGCTCGAGACCCTAAATCCTTACATCCCTCAAATCACTCAGCCTCTCCTCCTCTCCCTCTTCTCCTCTCCTTCACTCGCCAAGCGACCCGAAACCCTCCTCTCTCTCTTCCACTGGGCGAAATGTTCGACCCCCGAAGCATTCCCATCGGACTCTCCTCTCCCTCTTCTCTCCGTCGTGCGTTCTCTCATCTCCCACCACAAATTCGCCGACGCCAAATCGCTTCTCGTCTCCCACATCAAAACCTCCGATGGAGGACCACTCTCTCTCTCCAACTCCCTCCTCCACCCGAATCTTCATATCTCTCCTCCTCCCTCTAAAGCCCTCCTCGACGTTTCCCTCGGCGCTTATCTCCAAGCCGGGAAGCCTCACGTCGCCTTACAGATCTTCCAGAAGATGATACGGTTGAAACTCAAGCCGAACCCTCTCACTTGCAACACTCTTCTCATTGGTTTGGTCAGGTACCCTTCAAGCTTCTCTCTCACAAATGCTAGAGAAGTGTTTGATGACATGGTTAAGCTCGGTGTTTCGCTAAATGCAAAGACTTTCAATGTTTTGATTCATGGGTATTGCTTAGAAGGGAAGCTTGATGAGGCTGTAGGAATGATTGAGAGGATGGTTAGTGAGTTCAAGGTGCAGCCTGATAATGTTACTTACAATACGGTTTTGAAAGTGATGGCTAAGAAGGGGCGTCTGAATGATGTTAAGGAATTGTTGTTGGATATGAAGAAGAATGGGTTGGTGCCAAATAAGGATACTTACAATAATCTAGTCTATGGTTACTGTAAATTGGGTTCATTGACGGAAGCATTTCAGATTGTGGAAGTGATGAAGCAGACTAATATGTTACCGGATCTTCGGACTTATAACATGTTGATGAATGGGCTGTGTAATGCGGGAAGCATCAAGGAAGCTCTTAAGTTGGTAGATGAGATGAAGGAGTTGAAGTTGCTGCCTGATGTGGTTACTTACAATACGTTGATTGATGGGTGTTTTGAATTGGGGCTTGGTTTGGAAGCTAAGAAGTTAATGGAGAAAATGGTGAATCATGGAGTTAAACCTAACCAAGTGACTCATAACATATCTCTTAAGTGGCTTTGTAAAGAAGAGAAGATGGAAGAGGTTAGTAGGAAGGTTAAGGAATTGGTGGAAGTGCATGGGTTTTGTCCTGATAGAGTTACTTATCATACTTTAATAAATGGGTACTTGAAAGCAGGAGACTTGAATGGTGCGCTTGAGATGATGCGTGAAATGGGGCAGAAAGGCATTAAGATGAATACAATTACGCTAAACACCATTCTTGATGCTTTGTGTAAAGAGAGGAAACTTGATGAAGCTCTCAAATTGCTGGATACTGCTCGCAAGCGAGGTTATATTGTTGACGAGGTTAGTTATGGCACGTTAATCACAGGTTACTTCAGGGAAGAAAAGGTTGAGAAAGCTTTGGAGATGTGGCAAGAGATGAAGAAGATAAAGATTATTCCTACCGTGAGCACGTTCAACTCTTTAATTGGAGGTCTCTCTCACAATGGGAAAACTGAGCTAGCTATGGAGAAGTTCGATGAGCTTGCTGAGAACGGTTTGCTTCCTGATGACACTACTTTCAATTCAATCATCCTCGGTTACTGCAAAGAAGGACGTGTTGAGAAGGCGTTTGAGTTTTATAACGAGAGCATCAGACACTCTTTCAAGCCTGATAACTACACATGTAACATTCTTCTCAATGGTCTCTGTAAGGAGGGTTTGACAGAAAAGTCTCTCAATTTCTTCAATTCGCTTATCGAGGAGAGAGAGGTCGATACGGTTACATACAACACGATGATCTCGGCTTTCTGCAAGGACAGGAAGATAAAAGAAGCATTTGATCTTCTATCAGAAATGGAGGAGAAAAGACTAGAGCCTGATCGGTTTACATACAATAGTATTGTCACTGCACTTATGGAAGATGGTAAGCTGAGTGAAGCAGAAGAGTTGTTGGAGAAAGTTTCTGGAAAGTTTGGATCGGTGAAACAGAATTTGGAGGGAGAGATGCCTGAAAATGTTGAATCAAAGGAGGAACTTAAACTTGAGGGTATTGCATACTCTGATGTTATCAATGAACTTTGTAGTAGGGGAAGATCAAAGGGGGTTATTGTAGAAGTTACATAGGGTGTAGGCAAACTCGTTTTTTTTGGTTTTCCTATTGTATTCTGCTTGTATTACTATTTTAGTTTGTATCAGTTTATTGATTCATCATCAATTTGTTTTTGTTTATCTTCTTCTCAAGTAAATGGTTGATTCGGTGATTCCTTTTGGGGACTTGAGTTCTTTCTCTGTCTTGTCTTGATTACATGCTCTTTCTGCATTGGGAAACGTCGTTCGTTGGTGACTCTCCAAAATGCCGTGATATTGTCCTAATTTCGAGCCCATTTCATGCTGTGTTCTGACTCATCTAAGAAGTGCGACATGGGCATTATCAAATTTGGTGGTATGTCGAGAAACAAGCTCTCCAAAGACTACACGGATTTGTTATCATTTATAGCTCAATGATTCTAATGGTGTTTTTATTAAAAAAAACAAGTACTTTTTTTTTTCTGCAAACACTCTTGAGTTGTAAGTAGATGCGTTTTCTCATAGTCAGTTACGATATCATGTTCTTAATAGAGTGAAACATTAGAAACCAAAGATTGTGAAACTTGTTTTCATTAATTTTAGCTACTTACTACAGTTCATCAATTACAACTTATATAGAAAGCTTCAGCTAAGATTGCCCTAGGACTTTTAGATGCAAGCTACTAGAGGAGCATATTAATTTCGCAGGACCAGGGCCGGCTCCTCT
Source organism: Diplotaxis tenuifolia (assembly GCA_014822095.1). Taxonomy (NCBI): domain Eukaryota; kingdom Viridiplantae; phylum Streptophyta; class Magnoliopsida; order Brassicales; family Brassicaceae; genus Diplotaxis; species Diplotaxis tenuifolia. The sequence continues at coordinate 10,665 of JABAYD010024900.1, read as the reverse complement.
AAAATTCAAGGAACCTAAGACGATTTTTAACGATTCCAATTAAATTTTTCTTTTCAAAGATTTGGGGGTCTAATAAAAAAATTTGGGGGGCTTAATATATAGAATTTTCTTCGGAAAATTCGGGGGCCAAAGGCTAATATTTCATCCGGCTTGGCTCAGCGCTGGCCCTGCGCAAGACCACTCCTCCAGCTGGCTCGTCCTTACTCTGCACCTTAGTCTGAATCGTACTTCTTTATCTGCAGTTTAAATATGTTTTAATTGTTCTTTGTTTTGTCGAATTGGGTTTTTACCTAACACTTCTTTCGAGCCCATTACGTCTTTTTTCGTTTCTCTTTTCAACTTTTTCTGAATCATACTACGAACACCCTCCCCCCCCCCCTCACCAATCAAGCCAAGAGCAACACTCTCTCTTATGCAAGTGATACTCTACTTCCATATTTTTTTCGTCCATAAAAACCTAGGTTCGCTGAGAGATGCCTTGCAGACAAGTAATCACATCGGAGCAATGTTGGTGCTGGTTGAGGTATCTTGAGATCGAAGACCATCATTCAGCCAAGTTAGTTCACAAGCCGTTTGTGCCAAAGCTCTATATTCGGCCTCAATTGGCGACCTAGAAAGTGTTGGCTGACGTTTAGCACACCAGGAGACCACATTTGAACCAAACATAGCACACAACCATGTCGTTGATCTTCGAGTGTCGTAACAACCAGCTCAGTCACTGTCACTATATGCACTAGGTGATAGTGATTCAGCTTTGAATAAATGCAGACCATACGCCGCAGTTCCTCTGATATAGGGTAAGATCCGCTTGAACATTGTAAAGTCACTCATTGTGGGAGAGTGCATCCGTTGACACACGAAGTTAACCGTGAACTGAATGTCTGGCCGTGTGAGCGTCAAGTACTACAATTTCCCTACAATACTTCTGAAATATGTCGGTTGAGGAAACTGAGTAGTGTCATTGAATACATCATCTAGTCTCGTTGGAAGGGGTGTTGGCATGGGGTTGGCAGAGCTCATTCCTGGTTCAAAGAGTATCTCTTCAGCATAAGTGGTTTGATTGAGAAACAACCCTTGGTCATGATACTTAGCTTGTATACCAAGAAAATATCTTATTTCACCTATATCCTTCATCGAAAACTTGTGTCTGAGCTCGGTGATCAGAAATGTCATCATTGAGGACGAGTTTCCTGTAAAAAGAACATCATCAACATAGAGCAATAGTACCAAAGTCTGTTCTCCTCTGTGGTAAGTGAATAAGGAAGGATCAGCATGATTGCAATGGAAACAAAACTCAAGCAAAAAAATTGTGAATTTGTTAAGCCAGGCCCATAGAGCTTGCTTAAGTCCATATAGAGCTTTATGCATCCGACATACGTGCTCAGGTTTGTTCTCATCTACAAAGAGAGGAGACTGTTCAATGAAAACTTCCTCAAGCAATTCACCATGTAAAAAGGCATTTTTCACACCAAGCTGTCTAACCTCCCACCCTTTTGCTACTGACACATTGAGAACCACTCTGATGGTGGAGGTGCGAACCATCGGGCTGTAAGTCTCCACAAAGTCTACTCCTTCCTCCTACTCATACCCTTTAGCCACCAAACGGGATTTAAGTTGTCGCAGTAAACCATCAGCATTTACTTTGACTATGTGTATCCATCGGCACCCAAGAACATGCATATCTGGTCTCCTAGGAACCAATGACATTGTACCATTTTTACGTTGAGCTTCCATCTCCTCCTTCATTGAATTATTCCAACTTGTATGCTTCAACGCTGCTACAATGTTTATAGGGACAATAAGAGCATCTCCAAGAAGGAACCTCATTTTGAGGGTGGAGAATCCTCAAAATGAAGGTTTGAATGTGAGTTACTCCAAGAAGAAACCTCAAATTTATCTTTAAAATTTTATGCTATTTGCATTTTATCTCTAACTTTTAAATAAACTAATTCCAATCATTAAACTTTATTAAAATAAATAATACATCACATTAAAAAAATTATTAAACGCATTATTCATAAATAAAACTTATTATAACACAAACAGATATTACATAATAATAAAACACTAATTAATTCATAAAATGTACAAATTAAACACACATTAATTCATAAAGAATACAATTTTTCACTATTGTTATTTTAATAGTGTTCCCATATATGATCAATCAACCTAATTCGAAGTAAGAAATGAGTCTCTTGATTTTTTATCTGAAGATTAAGAGTTAGAAACTCTTGAAATCGAGTCAAATATAATTATAGAAATTAAAATGATAAGAAAATTAATATAAGTACAATTATATGTAAGTTATAAATTACTAATGTGTAAACTGAAAGTGAATAGTATTTTGAGGACATGAACAATGGACCCTCAAATTTGAGGTTTTATTGTTCACACCCTCAAAATTTGAGGATTTAAAGGTTTTTTTGGAAAGACAAAAACCTCAAAAAGTTGAGGATTTGAGGGCCTCTTGGAGATGCTCTAAGAAGATCCATTCTTGTCATCAGCGCATGCTTAGGATCAGGTTTCCTGATTCCTTATTTAAGACGTGTTGTCATGGGATGGGTTCAAAGTTGTGGAGGTTCGTTGAATGACATATCATGCTTAATATGTTCTCTGTAATCCTTTTCATCTTGATAATTACTCTGCATTGCAGGCTCTTCAACAACTACTGGTGTAGTGGTTGTTCAGCCGTAGCAGGTAGTGGAGTATATTGAGTTGTATGAAGATGAAACAATGGTGGTGGAGCTGATTACCAGGCTTGAATAAGAGGAGTAGAACATGGTTCCACAAAGTCCTTATAACGATTCTCAAAAGGAAACATATCTTCATCAAAAATCACATTGTGAGATATGTATATTCTTCCAGTGGGGGGGGGGGGGGGACCTATATCCCTTGTATTGAGCATTGTAACCAATGAAGAAACACTGTAAAGACCGTGGGTCAAATTTGTTGTGACCATAAGGTCGCATACAAGGATATCATGCAGCACCAAACACCCGCAGAAATGAATAATCTGTTTTTTTTTTGTTATATAACATCTTATACGGTGATTTGAAACCCACATCAGACAATGGCAAGAGATTACTAAAAATGTTTTCTGTGTAAAAAGCCTTCACTCAATGTTTGAATGGTGATTTTCTTTGGAACAGCATGGAGTGAGCAAGCTCAGTTAAGTGAGGATGCTTGCGTTCCGTTAAACCATTTTGCTGCGGTGTTGAGGGATAAGAGAGTTAATGATGAATCCCATGAGCTGAAAGATGTGTGCGGAAAGCATGGCTAGTAAACTCACCTCCCCCATCACTCTAAAATGACTTGATCTTCAAGTTAAACTGATTCCCAACTTGCTTTTGAAAAGCCACAAACACTTGTCAAAACTCTGATTTAGCTTTTAGTAGAAACAACCAAGAGTTACTAGAGAAGTTATCCACTAAAATGACATACTATGTAAAGCCTTGATTCGATACAATAGGTGATGGTCCCCAAAGATCACAATGTATTTGATCAAGGGGTGCCACTATATTAGACAAAGATGTAAAAAAAGTTAGTCTTGAACTCTTCCCGATCTGGCAAGGCTCACAAATGGTGAATGGTCTTCTCTTATTGATAGTAATTTCCTTCCGGTCTTTGAGATTCTAAAGAACTTGAGGGTTTTAATGTGCTAGGCGATGATGCCCCACCAACTTACTAGCAATCACCCGTCTATTGGAGTAAAAGGCAACAAACTATTTGTTCATTAGCATGTATAAGTTCTCATGTCAAGGGTCTTTGGTCACCACTCTCTAAGTGTGAAGATCAATCACATAAAACCCAATTAGAATAAAAAAACACCCCACAAGGATAATCATCGCACAGTTTGGATATAGACAATAAGGACTTCTGTATGCCTGGACACACTAAAACATCAAGTAATGGAATGCTACCTTGGGGAGTAGTGATGGCTGTGGAGACAACATGAGTTATTGGGAGTTGATTTCCATTGCCTACTAACACTGATTCGGGTCCATGATAAGGAGCAGCATTTTCCAAAGATGAGACAACAGAGGTGATGTGAGCGGTGGCAGCTCAATCAGGGTAACACTCTCTTCCAGAGTCATCACTCTGATAGACATTATCAAACCGATTCCAAAATTTGAGAGCTGCCTGTCCAACACGCCCACAAATTTGACATACATGACAGTTGATGTTGTTGTTTTAAGACTAATTCCAACTGGAAGAGTCACGTGTGAGAGAAATCACCACCACAAGTGGAGTAGCTGCCTCTTCTACCTCTGTTCCAAAGCAACCTCATTAAACCCACGTCCATGCCGACCAAAGTTGTTGTTTTAACATGTCTGTTGTGTTTGGAAAGAAGAGAACGGTGAAACATCCACTGAAGCTTCATACGACTGCAGACATGTGTGAAATCCTAAGATCTCAGATACAACAAGATTGAAGTTTGGTGGTGGGTATCTAGACATCGAGCTCTGCACTACAGTGGAGATTAGGTCATACTCACGAGTAAATCCATTCAAGAACGTGAAAATATTCATGGATTCATCAACATGGCGACCAATGAAGTCGAGTTGGTCACATAAGGCTCGAAACTCACGACAATAGACAAGAAAGTTTTTGTCTTTGGAGGTAAGAAGCTGCAGCCGACGAAGAAGGTCAAACTCTCAAGCAACTGAGCTTTTATTGAAGTTATCTGCAAGAGCATGCCACATTTCTTGAGCTGTGTTCAAATTATGAACATAGCCTAAGGCTTCTTCAGTAAGCGTCCCTAAGGTCAAAGACTTGACGAGTTGATCCGTGCACTTCCACGCTTCGAGTGTAGGGTTTTTAGTCACCACATGAACCTCATTGACAACGGTGGTGAGAGTAGCTTCAAGAGCTTGAACTTGACCTGACACAAAACCTAGAAGCTTTTGACAACTTAGAAGGGCTTCAAACTGAATTTTCCACATGAGATAGTTACTCTCATTGAGTTTGAGAGTAACAGAACTTGCAACATAAAGATTGGACAGAAAAGGACATGTATTATGAGCTTCAGGTAATACATTAACCTGTTTAGGGTTCTTATGGCTCTCATACCCTGTGAAACTTTAGAAACCAAAGATTGTAAAACTTGTTTTTATTAATTTCGGCTTCTTACAACGGTTCAACAACTACATCTTGAACTAAGAAAACCCTAGGTCTCCCATCTAATCTCACTCCAAGTGGATGATTTATGACCCTTAGATTCAAGCTACTAAAGGAGCATAAGCAAATTGATTTCGCAGGACCACTCCTCTAGCTGTCTCGTCCTTCCTCTGCACCTTAGTCTGAACCATACTTCCTTGTCTACAGTTTAAATATGTTTTAATTGTGCATTCTTTTGATTCTTTATGAACATGGCCCAACACTCCTTTTGAGCCCAATACTCTATTAAGGTCCATTACACCTTCCTATGTTTCTCTTCTCAACTCTTTCTGAGCCATATAACGAACAAATAGCTCGCCATGATTTAATTTCAGTGTTTGTGTAAGAGGCAAAGACTTGTTTGACTTCTAAATGACTTGGGATAATATAATCTGACTTTTTTTTCATTAGACCTTATAAAATTTCCGGGATCAGTTTACACATGTTGGGGAAAAAGGATGGGGAGACATACTTATTTCAAATTTAACCAAGAAATAAAGTAAAACAGAGGCCGAGCAGCGAACCTATTGGAGACATTGACGTTATAGGTATGTACTATGTTTAGTTGTTTAGTGACCGCAACATGCAGCGGGAGGGGGGGGGGGGGGGTCAACATCACTTTGCTAAAAAGCTTCCTCAGCATAGATTCATAGGTGTGTTCGAGAAAACCTTGATCTTGCAATATGGCTTTAAAGCAATCTCGCCACTATTAAAAACCGTCCATCTGATGATCAAGTCTGATGTTATTGACACTAATGATTGGACAGTGATGGTCTCACGAAATGTAGTTTAATCACAAGAATGTAAGATCGATTACCATTCCAAGAACATAAATGAGATTTCTTGCTTGTAACACTCACTAAGAAAAAAACGTAACTAAAACATAAGATATGACTGAAACAAAATTTGTTAATTTGGACTTGTGAAACTACAAGATTGGCTAGTTCTGTGATGCTTTGTTACTCGCTTAATCGGAATTTAGCATGTGCTCTATCAAATTCTCACTACCAAACAATTCAACTCTTTCTTTTTTTTTCCACACCAAAAGTACACAAATTAAAGAAAAAAACATAAAAAAGAAAGTATTGAAAAAACTGCATTAGTTCAAAAAACAAAAACAAAAAAAAATGCATTAGTACCTGAAGTTAAAACACCAATGATCCTATTTCTTCCTCATCTTCTAATAAGAAAGATTTACTCTCCTAATCTTTGAAGATAGTGTGAGGTCTATTCCTCCCCTCCCCATCTAATTTAGATTTTTTTTCTTACAAGGTTCCTCATCAAAAAATTGTTCATCATCAGACGAATTGCTCTTTGTCTTGGCTTTTACAGAGCCCATTTTAATAGCAGTAGAAACTTCATTGGCCGGACTGATCAGCTAATTCTTATATCATCTTATCCATAGCAGATTATTTCTTCTCATTCACGTTTTTCTTATTTTTCTCCAAATCATCTACCTAATCTGTCCTAACTTTCTTCAAAGGCTTCGTAGCTTTGATTGCAGATTTTTGTCCATGGAGAAAAGCGGCTCTAGGTTAGAATGAGAAAGCATAGGCCCTAGACAGCTTATTATTAATAACTCTCTTTTATTTTGGCTTGGGGCACAAGGGTCCATTGATTTTTATTCCTTTTTTTCTTTTTTTCCCCATCAACTTACTATTTTAGATTATAATTGAGTTTAAATAATCTTTACGCAAGAAAAGGGTTAATGCTTGTGGAACTTAGTAATGAAATTGATGCAAATCTCCTCTCGGTATCACCATTATTGCCAACCTGTCAGCAACTTCATTTCCAAAACTTGTAATCCATTTGTATGCTCCAAAATGCAGAGTTCCTGAATGTAAGATATTCATTAACTTTTCACTATCACCTTTAAAGATCACCTTAGTGTATCCACAGATCCAGCATTGTTGCAAAGCCATATAATAGCCTGAGATTCAGCCTCCAAAACTGAAGGAACCCTCATTCCTTTTGCTTGTCCTGCAACTTGAAAAAAATACCATTTCACTCTCGTATCACCCATCTTATTGTGCATTGTCTCGAAGTTAGAATAAACGAAGAATCAAAATAAACAGGTCTGCGGCGTCCTTTGATTTCCATGCTGAGTAGTTTTCAGAATACTTTTTATTCTTGACTAATTCTGTGCATTTACTTTGGCTTGCTCCAAGACTTTCCACAACTAGATATTTCTATGTTGAAAAATTAACAGGTTTTTGCTTTTTCAAATTCTCCATAGCGCACAAATTGGTAAATCTTGAATATGTGGTCATCTTGTAGAAAGATTACACGATGAACAGACAGGGAAAATGGGTTTTTAATTCCTGAAGTATTTGCAATTAACACTTTTAATACCCAACTACAATTAGTGCAAATTTAAATTCCAAACTCCTTATTGTCTATGTAAAATTAGACTTTAAAAAGCCAACGTTAATTTATCGTTAGTGGCGTTAACTCTTATTCAAAAAGAAATTGTGTTTGGTTTTGAAAACCCAGAAATCCCTAAAACCAACTCTGAGAGTGATTTGATAGAATTAAAGGCGATTCTCGGTGAGTAAAGGGTATTTCCGGCGAGTATAAGCAATTTCTGGCGACTGAGGATGAAGAACATGATTTATGTTCTGCTAGAGAAAAAATCTCATCTGTCATATATGTGCTATGAGAAGATGAGAAAATGTAATAGATTATGAGACAATGTAACATATAATGCAAAAGATGTAAAGTGACGAAATAACACATGTATCTTTCGACAGAAACACAAAAACTTTTAGCATATGCCACCGTATGATTAGTTTAACCTGTATATATAACGTAGATTATTTGGCTAATCAAAAAGTTCGCTTGCGCTTTTTGTGCATTTGATCTTGTTTAGATATCTAAGGATAATATGAAGGAGTAAACCAGAGACCCAATAGGAAAATCAAGTGTAGACACTGTAACAAAGTTGCTGAGACTGATGTTGGTGGATACATGTTCAAGCACAGCCTGATACCCATGAACAATATCAAGATTTTTTCAGTTGAAAAAAACATGAAAATAGGTTACTAGAGTTTATTTTTTGTTGTTTTTAACTATGTTTTACATGTAAAAATAATGTAGAAAGTGATTTACTGCAGCCAAGTAGGAAACAAAGTTCTCTAAAAATAACAATATACTCTCCAAGGACACTTTTCTTCTTCATGTTTTGTGCAGTGGGCACCAAGCCGATCAGACGATGACTTGTAGAACTTAATATCATATTGTGTCTTCAGAGAGTAATTGAGAACATCATACTTGAAATCCTCAGCGTTATTAAAAGTCTTTCCTAGTGCAAGAATGTCACCAGGCCCGAAGTTGACTTGTCTACCTTCTTCTTCCTCATCATGATCATCATGTGAAAGATGATCTGGAATGTAATCATCATTCCAAATATCATCGCCACTATCATCATTAACATCATACAGTACATCTCCATTTTCATGTGCCTCTCCATCTTCCCTTGCAGCAGCTCAAAAGAAAGAAGACAAGTCAACCTCTCCACCTTCTACTTCGAAAAACTCATCCTCTTTAGATCTCAAATTTGGCTCTGTTTCTATATATCCAGCTCCATCTTCAACAACAACCTCACAATCATCTCCCTAAACAGATGAAGATTCATCTAACTCCATTGTTGCTTCTGCAACGTCACTTTGCACTTCTTCCACAACAACATTAGTAACTCCTTGTGCAACGTCACTTTGCATTTCTTCTTCAACAATAGGCCTAAAAGATAAGAAACATAATGATATAATACATACAATATAGAACTCAAACATGGTCAATAGAGCTTAAGAGTTTACTTTTCATTCTCTCTCGGGTTTGGAATGTTGGGCTGATCACTGTCACGTAGTGGTGCTCGCCGAATCGGAATTTTATCCCGTTGTCTTCCACGGTTTCTGTTTCCAAAGAAGGTCTTCACCATTTTCTCACCGGAGATAGCATGGTTACTTTTTTTTTAATTAGGGTTTCTGCGTTTTCAAACACCAGACATAATTCTCTTTTAATTAAAGTTAACGCCTCTAACAGAGAATTAACGTTTGATTTATCTAAATCTAATTTTGCATAGAAAACTAATAGTCCAGGATTAAATCCGGGGCAATTGTCAATAATAACCCCCTTTGAAGTTTTTGTCTCAAAAATAACACCAGAAGAGAAAAGTCACAAAAATAACTTTCATTAACTGTTCAAAATACTATAATGCGCTCCTTTTAAAACAAATAAAACAACTGAAAAAAAAATCAGAATCATCATCTTCGATCTCTCTCCGGCGACTCCACGGCGACTCCGATTTCTCCATCATCTCCGGCGAAGTTATCATCATCTCCGACGAAGAGCATCGATTCTTCAACGACGCCATTTCGGCATGATTCTGAAGTTTAGGGTTTTTAGATTCAAAAAATGGGGCTTCTATTTTCAACGTTGTAGTTCTCTTGTTCGATTTGTTCGATTTGTTGGAGGTTTCGATTTGTTGTTCTCCAGATGATAAATTTACGCCACTCTCAGCCTTTGACAGGTTTTCGATTCATAAAAAAATTGAATTTTTTATATTCTCAGTAAAGCTTATCTTGGCTATGGAGATAATTGGCTTTTTTTGGTCAGCCTCTTTTCTTCATTATTGTGGTTTCAGATTTATAGGCTTGGAGCTTCTATTGTCAGCACTTAACTTCACCACAAGGATTCTGATTTACAGATCAGATCCTTGAATCCACAAACTCCTGCTATGGACATGCAATGTTCAAGTGCTGAAGAAATCTGGACTTCCAGTGACACTTAACGGGAAGGCACTCTCTCCAGCAACCCTTCTCTCTGAACTAAACACTCAACGGGAAGGCACTCTCTCCAGCAACTCTCTTCCAGTGACCGTCTGGTTGGGATGAAGTCACGTGGTGTCTACGAAACCCCAGGAGGCACCATCCACTTTGCAGCTGTGCAGGAGATAGAATACCTCACTCTAAATAGAGAGAGCATTCAGGTGAAAGACTCATTAGCTCTGAAATGCGCAGAGATGGTCTACGCTGTAAAATGGTTTGATCCGCTTAAGGAGTCCATGGATGCTTTCATGGAGAAGTTAACTGAGAAAACAACTGGATCCGTTACACTGAAGTTGTACAAAGGATTTGTGCGGTGACGGGGCGTAAGAGTCCAAGCAGTCTGTACAGACAAGACATATATCTTTGTTTGAAGGGAGTGAGATCTACAACCAGGCAGATACTACATGGTTTATTTGTCTGTATGGGCTTCCTATGAGAGTCAGAGCGATGCTTGAGAAAGGTATCTAGAGAGAGGAAGGGTTTCACCAACATGTCTTACTGTTGGAGGAGAGTTTATTGGTTAGACAAAATCCCTTGTTGTGTTCAAAAATTTGATGCGTTTAGCTTCTGGAATAATTCCATGATTAAATAATGTGTTACTTTAGCTAACCAGAAGAGGTTAAGAGATCATGGGAGACTTAGATTTATGGCTGAGTTAGTTAAGTTTTTTTACGCTCGC
>JABAYD010024899.1:0-12520 GCA_014822095.1 Diplotaxis tenuifolia | reverse complement strand
TTTACAGGCTTTATAATGTTCATCCAATCACCCAATCCTTTCTTCTTCTCAGTAGTTTGTTCGACCAGCTTTGCCGAGACAGGAGGCCTGCTACTTCCCCCAATCTCCTTGGCCTAAAACCAACCATCAGAGAATATATTGCATAAACAAACCAAAAGTATAACGTATACCAAAAATATATAAAAAGTGCGGGTTTAGGAACCTGAAACATTGCAGCCGTCACAGTGTCCAGAAGTGTGTTCGTGGTGTAACTATTTGATTGCAGTCTGATACGTTTAGCTTCAATATCCACCGGAGTCTTAGACCAAAAAGCGATAATAGAAGAATCTAGTTTCTGGACAGAAAATAAACAGATATAAGACTCTCATNNNNCATCGGAGTCCATCCAAACCCAATCTGCTACCACAAAACAACATCCCATTAACTAAAAAAAAAACAGCTAACCTAACACAAAAGCAACAAGCTTTAATTACCTGGCAAAGAACATCAGTAGTGGTCTGTCCGTAAGTCTCAGCCAACAACTTGACACGAAACTTCTGAACACCACCGTTAACATCTTCCTGCACATCAGCCTTGGGGACAGCTCTGACGATCTTGGCAGCAGATTTCGAGCTAGCAGAGGAGTCTCTACCTGAAGACAAGCTAATGGAACGTCCATAATCATCAAACAAAGTCGAATTCGATGACTTCGGAGCCGTTCCACGAGACCCGTAAGGCTCAACTTTGCCTCCGGAATAAGCATAGACTCCATCGTCTTCGAAAGAAGGGTAACCTCCACCTCCGCTCTCAGGTCGTTTTCCGTAAAGATCTGAGCCTAAATCCGATCTGCTCCTCCCGTAATCTCCAAAAGCAGGCTTGTCGTACGGTTTTTCATACGAAGGAGGGATGGAAGATCCTCCGCCAGTGTAAGGAGGTGCAGAGTACAAAGAGGATGAGTATGGCGCAGGCGCAGGAGGATAGCCGGAGGTCTGGTTCTGATCGTAGGGAGGACAATACATGGGCGGCGTGGCGGATTGCTGATACGAGGCAGTGGAATCGAACGATCCGTAAGATGATGCCGGTGGATGAATCGTCGGCGGTTGGTTGAAGTTGGGATATGAATTAGGGTTTAGAGAAGTCGCCGGAGGTGAAGGAGGAGGCGGTTGTGCCGCGGGAGCTGATGGAGGGGCATGATCTGTGTTTTGCCCGTAAGGAGGGTAATTCTGAGAGTAATTAGAGTAATCGCCGCCGCCGTAACCGCCGGTAAACGGTGGAGCCGATGCGTATGTGCTCCGAGGAAGATCGATCGGAGCAGCGACGGCAGGGGACGGCGGAGATGGATTGGGATTGGGATTAGGATACTGAGGGTACTGGTGGTGATAATACGAATTGTAATCTCCCTGTTGCATCGCTGATCGGCGATAATTCGATCAGATTGATCGGAGAAGACGAAGTTTCGCGAGGGAGAAAGATAGATCGGAGTCAATGGAATATTTGGTGCGCGTCGCGAAGTACGTTAAGTTTTCGTTAAAGTACACGTGGCGTAATTAGCTACCGTCTGATTAGAAGTTAGAGATGATTTTTAACGCGTGGTGGATACGCCCCACAGAAGATTCTAGCTTGTTTTTCCTGCCGAGGAATCTAGTCGGACGAGACTCAATAATAATATTCAATTGGGCCTTAAGTTGGATTAAGCCCAATAATTAGATAAGCCTAGAGTAAGTAATACGTAAAGGGTGAGGAAGGTCTTTTCAGATGACGTAGCAATCTCGCGGACCGAGTTACACGGAGATTAAGAGAAAAGACGAAAGTAGCCCTTAAGAAAAAGATATCTAACGATTAGGGTTTTCATTTTTACGCATTTATTCGCTTGCCAAAACGTAAGCATAGGCTGAGACGGCGGATCACGCGTCTTTAAATATAGACCTTACCCTCTCCCTTATTCTCTCATCCAATTATTCTTTTTCTCTTCTCTCTCTCATTTCAAATCGAGAAACAAAAAAAAGAAGGATAGGGTTTTGGTCTCTGTGTTCGATTTCAGATTCATTTCGCGCGCCAAACACAGCCTCCCTTAGGCGTGGTTAGGAATCTTAGGTTTGGTTATTTCCTGTCCGTATCCGTGTGTTCGGTTGTTACTGTTTTAAACCGATTCGGTATTAAACGATGTCGCGATATTTCACAACTCCACCGCCTGTGTACGCGAGGAACTGGGGGAACGGTCAGAACTTGGTCGAATCGACTAAGGTTCGTCGAACACTCAGTTCTGTGTTGTTCCTTCGTCTGAACATTAAAATATCCTAATGTTTTCTATAAATACCTTATTGATTGTGTATAGGTTGCATATATGTTTTATGATTGATTGATTAGCATTTGTTAGATCTATCAGCTTATAGATCTGTGAAATTAGGATTATTTATTCATGATTTTTTTTTTTGTATATTGTTTTTATTAATATAGTTATATCATGTCTCTTTCAGACAATATCGTGTGAACATGTATGTTGTTTAAATCATAGTCAACCTTAGAGACGTGTTGTAGATGAATGATTTGACTATTATTTTTGTTTGTTTTGAATGAGTGATGTACCCACGTATATGGGTTATGGTTGTTACACGATAATTTCTCCGCAATTAGTCTAAATCCTTTATTCTAATCGATTATAAAGATCATCGAAAGACAAGTAGTAGCTTCTAAAAAGGTGCACCGTAAAGAGAAGAAGGAGAGGAAGAAGGAAAAGAAACATAAGAATTTGAAATCCATTGAAGAGCTTTATCTACCTACCAAGACAGTGTTTGATGAGTCTGAACAACTTGAGAAGAGTTGTTTGACGGAAGAACATGTTGCTGGTTACTTATCTGATGGTAGCCAGAACAGTAAGAAGAGAAGAAGGGAAGCTTCTTCTCCTGCTGCGGATGATCAGAGTAACATCAAAGGTTTGTGTCTTTCACGTCTTCGTTCTAGATTGGTTTTCATTTTTGTTACCATTGTGTAGTAAAATACTGAGGCCACGGGTGTTTGATCATTTGTCCAGATACGCCTGTAGTTGGTAAGCCTCTACGGATACGCTTTGTCTTCAAGAAACCTAAAGAACCTGAGGTTCTTGTCCCTCAAGAGAATCCTGTTTGCTCCACCTCGGGGAGTGATAGACCCCTTGAAACATCTAGTTATGTATCAGGACATGAAGAGAATCTGCTCTCAACTTGTCCTGAGAGTGACAAGACTGCTGCAGTTCCTTCTGAATCAAAGAAGAAAAAGAAACATAAGATTAGCAAAGAATCTCGGTACACTTCATTGTTTGATGAACCGGTTCTTCCCTCCATTTCGATTGAGGAAGATGATAACAGCAGTGATGGTTGGCTTCTTGGTGCAAGGAGGCAAGAGAAAGCTCCTCTCGCCAATTCTTTTATGAATGAAGACATGAGCATGCAGAAGTCAGGAGATTCCTGTTTCCCTAGACCCCAGTTTTTGCCTGAAGTAGATATTTTTTCATTGCCATACACAGTCCTGTTTTAGGCTCTCTCCCACAATTGTTTTGTTCTTTCCCACAGCTTTAGCCTTAGGCCTTAGGCTTGTACAGTTCCACTGATTGTAACAACACACAAAGATCAATAATATTTTAAAATGATCACTGTACTATTGGCACCAACCTTGTACTACTACTTATGTATATAGTCTATGACTTCAGCGAAGTTGATTCTGGTTATTGTTTTGATCAGGCAGCACGAGATGGCTCATAAAGTAATTCTCAACATATACATGCGCAACATCTTGAAAGCAAAAGTTGCGATACAAATTATATTCATATGTCAAATACAGAATGATCCCATCAACAACAGAAGAGTTGAGAGATTAGTCTCAACACTGTGAACTCAAGACACAAACAACACCGCTGAAAGCAACTATACAGAAAGCTACTCGAAATTGTCTCCCTTCACTGTCGGAATTGTCATATTAAAATGGGGACGAATCAAATAGTAAAAATCATCAGTTCTTCTTCTTTTTCAATTGTTTGCCTAGTCTTTTAGAGATTCTTTTTTTTTTTAACAATCACAAGAAGGCGCAACGGTTCTTTTTCTTAGTCTTCTTCTGCTTTCGTGGCTGAAGAACCACTTTTATAGCTGCATCAAACACTGCCTTCACATTCTGCATAATCCCAACAAACTTATAGCCTCATCACAAGAGTCTAATGCAAAACAACAAGAACCAGGACACTCAACCTCTTAGTACGTCTTACCTGTTGTGTCTTTGAACTACATTCAATGTAGACTGCAGACCCAATCAGTTTCTTCAGTTCCTCTCCCTACATCATTCATAACAAAAATAGAACCATATTCATCACAAACTGCTCATCACAGCGGAGTCTAACCGTGTTAAATCAAGAATCGAGCACCTGGTTTGTAGTAATCGGAACTGCACCGGGATGATCAATAAAGAATTGCTTGTCATCTCGAAGATCTGCAAAACACAGAACATTTTCACAATCTCACAAACTTTTTAAGAAGGGTTAAGAACATGACCATGATGATGGTTCAAGTAAGATAGAGTTTGGCTACCTAGTTTTGTACCAACGAGGATAATGGGAACACCAGGAGCATAATGTCTGAGCTCAGGAATCCACTGCGAGAGAAGTAACAAAATCAAATTAGACTAATGTTTTTATACTCATCATAAGCTATAAAGAAGAGCCAAAAAAAAACCTTCTTGGAGATATTCTCGTAGCTAGCCTTGCTGATGAGGGAGAAAGCAAGAAGGAAAACATCAGCGCCACGGTAACTCAGAGGTCTTAACCTGTTGTAGTCTTCTTGACCTGTTTCCAAAAAAAACCAAACCAAGTCAAAACCAAATGTTCCAAAACGGTGAAACCGGTTTAAGAAGAGAGAGATTTGTACCGGCCGTGTCCCATAATCCAAGATTGACAGTGTTGCCATCAACAATCACATTAGCACTGAAGTTGTCGAAAACAGTTGGAACATAGTCCTAAGATCACAATTTCACACATTTTATGTTAGATCATCCATTCAATGCTTTGGACATAAAGAAGTAAAATTAGAAATTAGAAAAGAAAAAAGAAATAAAATTACAGTAGGGAAAGTGTTGCTGGTGTAAGAAATGAGCATGCAGGTTTTTCCGACAGCGCCGTCTCCGACAGTAACACACTTTATGAACCTTGACGCGCTCATCTCCGTTGTCGGATCGTGAAATTTTTACTTTTTTCGAGCTTCTTACTCAGTTCCTCGACATTTCTACTAGCCAAAAGCCTTTATGTATTGCTCCAAAATCAATTGCAGAGAAGGAAAGAAGGAAGATGCTTAATTTGGCGGTTGATTGATGACTTTGAGATGATGATACAACTAATGTTACAGCTCCCACCTCCCACTTATAATATTAATATTTTCTTACTTTTAAATTTATTTATTCAACATGTATTTTATTGATTATCAGAAATTTGAAAATCTCCTTTACTCTCTTTCTTGTCGTGGATTTGAAATTTGAATGAGAAGGATCTACCAGCTTTGTGAAAGCAAGGAAAATGCAAATGTCTTTAATGTTGCTGAATAATTATCTCTGCACTATTTGCACTAAACTTTTATACTAAAACAAGGATGAAATCCATAACAATGGATTTGATTTGGCATCAAGAACGTGCCACGTAACAGGCGACGGGAGACAGACCATAGGGACGTGCCTAACTCTAAGTAAACCAATCAATAATGATCCACCACGTCCCAGAGTGTCCCTTTCACATAATCATAATCACACCAGTTGGTAGCTTCGTTGTTTAAATTTGATGAATCATCACATCTAATTGCCATCATGAGTTTGTTTCTAACCTTTTCAATCCATATTTATTTTTATAATAAAGAAGATACTAGCATATGTGTTGACAAAAAAAGTATACTATATTTTTAAATTCCTTTTTACAGAAGTCTTTATTTGCTAACAAAAGCAAAGTCATATATTTGGCAAGTGTCATTTGCTTTTCGAAACATTTGTATGATTGTTATGCGTATTGACTTTTAAGTTTTAACTATGAACATTTAAGTACTAGGAACGTTCATCCAGTGCTGAAGCCAGGACATGGACAATGGGGGCACATACAACCGTAATTTTATGGATATTTTGCATTTAGTATGTAAGTTAGACCATGTTATCGCTGGAAAAAAATGAGGTTCAGATAGAAATCGTTTTTAGGACAATTCTTATATTGTTTGTAGGGTCAAAGAGTTTACTCTAACCAAAAAAATAAAACAAAAATAAAATAGAAAATAAGAAACTCCAAAAGAGTTATAGCTTTAAACATGGTCTTAGAACATAAACCAGCTAGGAAAGATAGTTAAAGTGCTCTTGTGCACCCACAGTGACAATATTAGAATATTGCTTTGTTCAACCACTCGTATTCTTTAAACAACAAATATTTGAAACTGATTGTAAGCATGTGTGGGAGATAGAATGAATGTACAACTCAGAGAGATTAGAGGAATTGATTGCGGAATTAAACAAAGAAAATAAAAGAGATGGTGGGGAAGATAGTATGAGTTAACCAAATCATTATATATCAGAGAAGTTAAGCTTACTACACATGGCTACCATTCCTACCAACTATTCACCAACCATTAATTAACCATTCCACTTTTCTTTAACTAACTCCAACTCAATTATATTGAAATTTTAAATCATTGAACTGAAACCATATAATTATGCAAATCCTTGACGATAAAGAATCTGCCCGTGATTGATATCTGCATTTTCCAATAAGCTGCAGGCTAAATCAGAATGTTTATTGGGTCTGTTAATTAAATACCAAGACATAAACAGTTGTCCCAGTAATTTCCATGAAACCCATGTGAATTACGCTTTAATGAATCTAAATATGTTACGTACAGCACAAGGAACGCGATACCAAAAAGAATGTTCTTTCGTGAGCAGCCTTCGGAGAAGGAAACACAAACCATTGGTATCAAGAAGAAGTTCTCCACTGAAGCTCAATCTGAATCCGACCATTCTTGGAATCAATCAGATGATACTTATCGTTGATTCTCCGGTTACTCACAACATCACCAAGATTTATCACTACATACCCAAGAGTTTCCTGATATAGAAAACAAAGAAAACAGTCTCTCAGGTTGTTGTTCTTTGCTCAAAGATCTTCAGATGGATTATAAATATCGTGTTTTTGTATTATACCTTAGGATGCATATTTAAACCTATTCGTGAAGTAGTACTTATGACTTCAACGTGAAGCTTCTCGTTTATTGGAGGCTCATCTAGTGGAAACTGAAAATCTTCATCCCATCTTGGCTCTCTGTTTTTCTTCACACGCTGCAAAATCAAACCAAATGTGTAACATCTGATCTGAGATTTAAAGGGCCATAAACATTTTAAGGATAATTTTAATGATTTTTTAAAAACAATTTGGGTACTATGTTAGTCTGTAATAATGTCTTTAATTAAAACCACATGCAAAAACCCTAAAGTTAATGTTCTTAGTAGTTTTTTTTTTTATTGAGTTTAGGGGAATTTTTTTGGTACCTTAGTTTTACGTTCTTCTCCTTTGAACATCAAACGAACAGAAGGGTTTGTGTGATATTTGCCTTCTAAATCTTCAGCTTCATGAACAATAACCACAAGCAATCCACCACCAGAAGGTGTGCCTTCTGGTGCTTTCTCCACTCCATTTGGATCATCTAAGTTCTCTGGAATGTCATCTTCTTTAAAGGGTTTATATTCAACTTCAACAACTAGCTGTCCACGAGATTTCTCGCTAACTGGCTCGTTAGGTTCCATGGATTTTAAAAGCTCAAGTGTCATGAGCTTTGGCTCCTCTGGAGTTAGGTCTTTGAGTAGGATCACATTCATTCCTATCTTATCATGTTTACCAACCTGAATTAGGTCAATAAAAAGAATAGCAAATTAGAGATTACCAAAAATGTGAATATAAGTAGCCAAAAAGAAAAGAGTTGTTGTTGTTATTATTACCTGTTCCCAGTCATAAACAATGAGCTGTAGTTCTTGGCTCTCTGGTTCTTTGACAACTAAATCAAATTCTTCGTTCCACTCAGGGTTTAGATTACTGTGTTTAACAACTGTCTTCTTACTAGGAATTTTGTCACCAGAGAGTGTTAGTTTCACATAAGGGTCTGCTCCACCGATAAGATCTTTCTTCTTAAGCTTTATTGCCTTAATGACTTTCACATTAAGCAGTCCAACAGGTTTCTTCATTGCTCTGCATTTAATTAAATTCAAGATTTAGCAAATACTCAATAGTAACAGAAGTGAGACTTTAAGTAGAAAAAAAACGTACTTAGAAGGATCCATTATCTGAACATTTAAAGTCTTTGGCCATAGGTACATGTTTGCAACCTGATCTTTAATGAGTTCCTACAATAAATAAAATAAGCCAGAAAAGCTTCTTCTGGAGTTTAAGGTGCAGAAAATAATGTTTGCTTGGATTGGAAGGAACCACTGTACCTGAACAAACCCGTATAAGCCAGGAATAGACATAACGTCTGCACCAAGTAACTTCAGTCCAAAATCTACTTGTGGCTGCAGAGGGAATCACATTTTACACTATGTGTTGTAAGGTGTTATTCAAACAAGTTTTGCTCCATTTGTGGATTATACCTTATCCATAAGGGAGACAAATATGTTGGCAAAACAGGGGAAAGATGGGACTAATGGCTTAAGAGTAATCCTTGGAGTAGCAAATACTTGCAAATCAACCACCTGATGTTGATACAAACTTGCAAGTAATTAAAGATTATTAGGCTTTTCTTGGCGTTGTAGTGATCGAAAACTTACCTGGACAGTGGCTTTGAATCCAAATGCTGAGACTGCAACAAGGATATTAGGGTTTCCTGCCCATTTCACTGACAACTCCATGATAATCTCTTTGTCATCAGTTGCATAAACTTTCATTCCTGCAAATGCGGATGACACTCAATAATAAGCACAAAGAGGATTGTGTATTAGTGAGTGTTAAATAAAACGAGGAGAAACCTTGGAAAGTTGGTGGTAATGAACCCAAAGTGAGCATTTCAAATTCAACTGAATCTATTTTGTAGTTTGGTATTTGTTCCGCAATAATTGGTTTTGCAATAGACTTGGCCATGTTGCAAATAGCCTGAAAACGTTATAAAGAAACATTGTTTATAGTAACTGAAGACTAAAGGCTAAACATGAAGCTAAGAAGAAGAAGAGGACTTTACCTTGTTCATATAAGGCCACATATGACCAATAAGCTTGTTAAGCCAATCAATCTAAAGAGATTAGAGAGACTTGTTTCAATTTCTTAGACCATGTATATATATTATCGTTTAAGTAAGAGGAAGTATAACATACACGATCAAAATCTGGATTTTTCACCCACAAAGGTATCTCAGGGAACATTGTTGCTATAGTCTCGGAATCTAACTCCACCAATGGCTTTATCTCAGGATCCTGATTATAGATATTGAATAAACAATAGAAAAGTATATAGCCAATGAACATTATAAGAATTAAAAGACTTCAGTTTCAAAATTGCTAACAGTGTTAAAATTAATCCATTGAATGAATGGATCACTCTTCCCCCCATATTATTTTAAAAATCGAGTCTATCGAATCACACACGCACACACACACAAAAGTTAACACAAAAGTGATCGTATGATATGTATGATGCATGCAAAAATTATCAAATTGAGAGACGTGATTAATAAAATATTTGAGAAGAAGATTTGAAGATGCCTCAACGTCAGTAGACTGGTGATAGATGAACAAGTAGTAACCAATTACGATCCCGACCGTCGTTCCGAATCCAAAACCAAACGCACCCAATATTGTGCTGAATATTCCCATCTTTCATCAAATTCAAATCTTCTGTAGAGGAAATACAAACTCTTCCTATTCTTCTTACTTACAACCACGATCGAAATTTAATATCTACAAAGAGGAAATCATATTGATGAAGGGGACATTAAATAAAAATTAATACTATCGATTTACGTTAGAGAAAGTGAAGTCCCCAAAAACATAGTATTTACTATTTGCATTCACTTGAGAGAAATTTTATTTGAGACTTCAAAATAAAGCGGTGTGGAATAAGAAACTTTCAAAAGCGTTATGTACGGAGTCTCTCTATAACCTCCATTTGTTTATCTGGATTTTATAGTTTCAATCAAACCTTTGCTTAGACTGTTCGTTTCCCAATTTTTTTGCGTAGTCGTTAATCTTCTATTTTGATGTGTATAACATTTGTTTTTTTCGTCTTTCCCACCATCTTGTTTTCTTAGTAGCGTTAAGATACATTCTTGTTTTGTTAGTCAACTAAAAAACATGCTCTTATTAAAAAAAAATCTTTAGTACACGATATTTATTTAAACAAACGTAAAAGAAAAGCTTATCAACATCGTCTACTAATGAATCTGGTGCATACAAATCTTAACAATTCAGGAAAATATACGCTTGGATGAAATGTGTAGGCCTTAACATATGTATGCCCCCCAAGGCCGAATTGCACAAGCCCATTTGATGGAAAATCCCTTCCCGTTAAACTCTTTCTGTTAAATCATCTCAGCTTAAATGGACCCTAGTATTGGTATTTGATGTAACGACCAATATGTATCCTATCATATTTAGTCCAAAACCTCTCTTTTATTTTATTTTTTTTTTTGATAAACTCTATCGGCTGATCCGGTCGGCCTCAGGAGAAATGCACTTAGTGCTACAGAGTGGATTGGCTACTACAGTGCTTTACCTGAGTTTGGAATACCTTCCAACTAATGTCAGGGGGTGAACCGATCATCTGTTACGATAAACCTCTTTTTTATTTATAAAGGAAACAAACAATATGTATCATTAACATAGTTACATGTGTTATGTTTACTAATTACTATGAACTATTTACAGTTCAATATTCTGTATGTGTATGTCTAGAAGTCTAGAACCTATATATACGGCCAACTTGTTTAAGTCCCCAACAGAATCTGGGGAAGTGACTTTAATCAATATAGTTAGATGTCTACATTTGACTCTCTTAAATCGTGTTTTACACGTTATAGAGTTAGTTATGAATTGGTCTAATCGATCCAACCGATGGAATAAAATACACAATCAGCAACTAAAACTAATTTTGATATGTTATGTAACACATGTCTATAGAATTTTGATCCAAATGTCCGAAATTAAGGAAAATGTTTCATGCCTCGCAGATGAGCAAATGTCTCACATCGATACATCATATTATAGACTAGTCAATATTCTAGCTGGAGATAAGAAACGATCTTATAGCTTACATCTATATAGGTTGGATTGCAGAACGATCGATATCTTGGATTGTTTATAAGTAAAATTATTATACATATTGATCATTTGATCATATGGCGATTATTAAGGATCTTGCCATTCAAAAGAAAAAGATTCATATGTACAATAATTCAAACATAATATTAATACAGTATACTGTTATTCAAGTTCCTTCGGGAACATCCAATTAAAAGAATATGCTATTTAAAATATTTGTTAATGCGAATGATCGATCATAAAGAAAAGCAGATCTAAGAAACTACGGGATTGGAGTATACAAAAGTGAGGTGCGTGGCCTTAGATATGGTCGGTGCAGAAAGTAATAATAATCATAGTGGAGCACGTCATCTGCTAAAGCGACTCCAAAAGTAGCAATGTATTCTCGTGGCAACTCCACATAAGTAAACCCTAGCTATGTATATGTGAGGAAATTCTTTTAACTTGTGTGTGTGCGAAGAATGGTGTATAAATATATTTTGCTAATAAGATTATACAGTATATTTTAGCGGTTGGACATTCTAGACAAAAGTGAAGTACTATAAAGTGGAGCTATGAATTTTTATTTTTATGTAACATGGAAATTCTGATTTTTTAAACTTAACATCTTCTTATAATGGGATCCAACCATTGATAATACATGTGCAAGGTTTATATATCTTTTCGTAGAAAATTCGTTATGGTTTAAATATCTTTTCGTAGAAAATTCGAACTTGCGATCAATGGTTCTGCACCCTCTCCTCTTTTTCTTTATTTTTTGTTCATACATCTTTCCAAAAGATTCTTTGATTATTAACATGAGAGCTGCTTATTAATTACGCTAGGTCGTGGCTTGATAGATTATAAATATTATATATTATAGCATCTTGTTTTATAAATGGTAATGTATGTGAAAACGGCTTATGTTTGGACTTAAGGGCATGCAATTTGTATTAAATTTTGATTTCTTTGGTTGAAACAATGGAAGTCAACAAACAGAACCAAAGTTCTACCAAACACGCTGCAGGAGTATATTATAAGAGATGAAATGATAAAAAGAAAAGAGTAACCACACCTAACCATGATCATCATCCCAAAACAAGTAAAAAAGAAAAAGCTGTCATCACCCGAAGTATTATGGTCGTTTTGTACATCTGAAAAATGCATCCAGATGGTTCATCTAGATAAGGCATCTAGATGCTCTATCTGAGTGTTGTTCGTTTCTCTATTTCGTTTATACATCTAAATGAATTATCTGAATGTAACTATGTTCGTTTAGTTT
>JABAYD010024896.1:0-15241 GCA_014822095.1 Diplotaxis tenuifolia | reverse complement strand
AACCAAACACACGGGGTTTGTGCACAATTTTATTAAACGGTGCGTTTAGAAAAAAGGACAGGTGTCACGCCCATATCAACCTATTTTGTGACATCATCAAGTGATGTGTAAAGAGGAGAAGAGAATCATGCTCTTCTTTATATATAAAGATTTTGGACTTTACTTTGTTTTGTTTTACGTTATAGTAATTGGGAAGTAAATAATGTTATAAGATCTTTTAAAAGGTTTTTATTGTGTATGATCACACGTCTAATCCACAAAGTCTTCTCCCGGCATAATTCTTGCTATAAATCAAATGACTAAACAAAGTTATAAAAAGTACATGATTGACATCTGATTATTATTTTTAGTTTATACAATAGTCAATGTAATATTATTAATCAATGACCAGCTGAGAACTGTTCAAAGATTTCGTACTTTGATTTTGTCAAATTATCGTTTCTTTTATGATTTCCGATTCTTGTAAATTATATTCACCACTTCTATATCTTTGAGCTAATGTATTAGCAACACTTTTGCTTTTTACACAATATTTAGTAAATGATAAAAAAAAAGAATACTACATTTTCATGTGTGTTCTGGTGTAACTTTAGCATGAATGAGAATCGAATTATTTTTGGAAGTTGCAAAGAGCATATGCCACGAACGAAGGCATCTTTCTTAAAGTTAGTAATTTTCTCGGGATGTGCGTCAGATTTAATTCAAATATTCGGTAACCTACTCCCATACGAATCTGGAATTATATTATTCCCAAATTGAAATAAAAGTATTAATGGGCTCAAATCTTTAGGTTAACCTTTATATATAAACCGCATCTCAAATTGGGCTTTGACCCATTAATCTTATCTTTCATTACTAGTAGCGACCCGACCACCCAAATAAAGACTGATATACACACAGTGCCGTCTCAAGAACTGAGAAAAGGAGATCGTGCCGTCTAACAGCGGCGTATCTAGGTCTCAGACAAAAACCAAACCCCGAAAATATATTTTTCTCCGTCCATCACTTTTGGTCGGCGATTCAGATCTTCGCGACAACCTCAGTAGGGTTCTTATATCGTTGGATAGGCTAGGGTTTTCTGTTATAATCGGTAAAGGTTGACACTTTATCTCTTATTCGCTGTTGGGTAGTTCCATCTCCATGGGTAGGCACGATAGTTCATCCGAGGAAGAGGAGAGAGTGAGAAGAAGTGATAGGAGAAGAAGAGATCTGGAGATTGGTGACGGGAAAGGAAGAGAGAGAAGCCGTGGGGATAAGGTGAGAGGAGATACGTCGTCTGATGAGGAACCAGCTAGGAGATCGAGAAGAGATCGAAAAGAAGTAGATTTGGATTCTGATGATGTCAGAGGAAGAGATGGAGGTAAGAGAGTGGATGTAGATGCTGATGGTGAGAGGAAGGTAAGTAAAGGTAGAGATAGAGCAGACACTTCTTCTGATGAAGAAGATGGAAGAAAGTCTCGCAGAGATTTGGACGATGATTATGAAAGGAGAGGAAGGAAGAGAAGTCCCATAGGCAGGGAGAAGCGTGAGAGAGAGAGGGGTCATAGGGGTAGTAGAGTCATAGCTGATAAGCCTTCTGATGAAGAAGATGATAGGCAAACTAGCAGGAGAGGTGGGCGAGGAAGAGAAAGCGAGAGGAAACGTCAAGCATCCGAGGAAGGTGAGATTAAAAGTAGCAGAAGAGAGAGGACTGATAGAGGTAATGAAGGTGTCCTAAAGAGGGATCGGAGGGAGAGAGACTTTTCTGATAGGCATCGGAGGGACTATGGAGGTAGAGATGAAAAGGAGAGGCGACATGGTGATAGTCAAAGAGACAGCAGCAAAAGGGAAGAGAAGAGTGAAGTTGCAAAGCCAAAGTTACCAGAACTCAACCCATCTGACAGCAATGCTGTCGCTTTGGGAAAAACTGGTGGAGTTTATATCCCTCCGTTCAAGCTAGCACGCATGATGAAGGAGGTGGATGACAAGAGCAGTGTAGAGTATCAACGTCTTACATGGGACGCTCTCCGTAAAAGTATCAACGGGCTGGTGAACAAGGTCAATGCAAGCAACATCAAGAATATTATACCTGAGCTATTTGCTGAAAATCTTATAAGAGGAAGGGGACTTTTCTGCCGTTCATGTATGAAGTCTCAAATGGCATCACCTGGATTCACGGATGTCTTTGCGGCTTTAGTCGCTGTTATCAACGCCAAGTTCCCTGAAGTTGCTGAACTTTTATTGAAAAGAGTCGTCTTGCAGCTAAAGAGAGCGTATAAGCGTAACGACAAGGTTTGTCTTTTTTTGCTTTCTCAATCTGTAAGTCATGTCATGTTTATGCATTTATATGTTTTATTTTGTCTTGCCAGCCTCAACTGCTAGCTGCTGTGAAATTTATAGCACATCTAGTAAACCAGCAAGTCGCTGAGGAGATCATTGCCCTTGAATTAGTCTCTGTCCTTCTGGAAACTCCGACTGATGACAGTGTCGAGGTTGCTGTTGGGTTCGTGACTGAGTGTGGTGCCATGCTTCAGGACGTTACACCAAAAGGATTGCATGGTAAATATCATTTTCAACCTTTCTTTTTATTGGTGGTAAATCTTTTTTGTTATATTGAGAATCATTAGATTGCTTGTATTTATAGCTAATCCATCGAATTACAAGTCGATAATTATTGGTATATGCTGATATGATAATCCGGTTCATCTCTTGTTAATGTGTCTAAGTGATTATTTTCACACGTTAAACCATTTTTTCATGGCATACATGTTACATATTGCCACGGATCTTCCTTTTATTCGCGTTTCTAAATGCTTGCAATTGTTAATACAGGAATTTTTGAAAGGTTTCGTGGTATACTGCACGAGGGAGATATTGATAAGCGAGTTCAATATTTGATTGAAGGGCTTTTTGCTATTAGGAAAGCGAAGTTTCAGGTAAATATACTTTAGACATTAAGTTGATTGAATTTGAATCATATTCTGATATTATGGGTAGCAGAGATGATACCATGCATTGTTTATCACAGATAGCATAATGCTCATAAAATTGTGTGAATGATTTGCTTTCAGGGACATCCGGCTGTCCGTCCTGAGCTTGATCTTGTGGAAGAAAAATACTCGCACGATGTATCGCTTAATGATGAAATAGTTCCTGAAACCTCTCTGGGTAAGCTTCATGATTAGAGAGATCGTGTACTTTTTTGGTATTAGTGAAACAGCTCTTAGTTTTTAACTTTCTCTCTCTTTTTTTTTTCTCGTTGCAGATGTTTTCAAACCTGATCCTGACTTCCTTGAGAACGAAAAGAAGTACGAGGCGCTGAAGAAGGAATTACTTGGTGAAGATGACGAGGAAGATGATTCTGATGAAGAAGATGAAGAACAGATGAGGATAAGAGACGAGACAGAGACTAATCTTGTTAATCTTAGGAGGACAATATACCTGACCATAATGTCCAGTGTCGATTTTGAGGAAGCTGGTCACAAGTTGCTTAAAATCAAACTTGAACCAGGCCAAGAGGTAACTCCTACTACTATATGCTGCTTTCTGTTTTTTCTCTGCTTTAATGTTTGATGTTTTAATCAGTCCATCTTAAAGTTTGTGACTCTGCTTCTAACCTTATTTATCCACTTCAATGTTGCAGATGGAACTATGCATAATGCTCCTGGAATGTTGCTCTCAGGAGAGAACATATCTGCGCTACTACGGTTTGCTGGGTCAGCGTTTCTGTATGATCAACAAAATTCATCAGGAGAATTTTGAGAAGTGTTTCGTTCAGCAGTACTCCATGATCCACCGTCTTGAGACGAACAAGCTGCGTAACGTGGCAAAGTTTTTTGCTCATTTACTGGGTACAGATGCTCTCCCATGGCATGTGCTTGCCTACATCCGGTTAACAGAGGAGGACACAACTTCATCTTCACGTATCTTCATTAAGATCCTTTTCCAGGTAACTTGATCAATAACTCATTTTAAGAAACTCATCTTACCAGTTCAGAGCTGTTTATCTCATTTGTTTGATATTGGAATTGGATCATGTGATTGATTCATCTATTTCTTGTGTTGATTTGATTGCAGGAATTGTCAGAGCACTTGGGGATTAGGCTGCTTAACGAGAGACTTCAGGATCCAACAATGCAGGAATCACTAGAATCCATCTTCCCTAAAGACAATCCAAAGAACACGAGATTTGCAATCAACTTCTTTACCTCCATCGGTCTTGGAGGCATCACGGAGAGTCTCAGGGAGTATCTGAAGAACATGCCTCGCCTCATCATGCAACAACAGAGGCAAGTTGCGGATTCAGAATCAGGATCATCGTCTGGATCAGACAGTTCTGATTCCGAGTCTGATTCGTCGTCTTCTTCTTCTTCTAGTTCGGATGAAAGCGACAGAGAGAAGAGGAAGCGACGAAGAAGATCTTGAGGGCTGTGTCATTTCTACCATGTTTCTTCAGATTTTCAAATCTTGTTCTCAGTTATTCAACTTGAAATCACATGAAACCATCCTCTGGATTCAGTTCTTGCATAAGTTGATGGATGCATCATCATATGTAGCTGCCGGTTTCTCCCAGCTGGTTGCATGATTTTTGTTTTAGTTTTTCAAAAAGCATATGTGAACTCTTGTGTCATTCTTACCTTAGTTCCTTCCTGTTTAAACTGGTTCGCCTTTGGTCTTTTGTTTGTAAGTTGTAACCTACGCTTGATACAATCAATCATCTTGTTTAATGTGATCCACAAAAATATATGTTTGCGTGTCTTGATGAGAATCATGAGATAATTTTTGAATCGTGGAAGTATAAAATTGCGAAGGAATCTTGTACATTTGTTCTTCGGATAAGAACGCAATAACATCAGTCATTTTTAAAAAAAAATGTCAGCATCATCATCTTTAGAAAAAAAATAAAAATAAAACAGGTAGTGGTTTTAGGAGATGTCTACCCACAGTTTCTAAAACATGGTTAGTAATAGAAAACAGAAATGAACTTACTTACATCTTAAAATACCACCCACCAACCTATCAACACAAAACATCTCTCTTATCTTTCACATTGTTTTGTTAACCGACACCAGATTTCAAACCCCAATTTCACAACAGCTAAATGTTTTTTCTTTATTTAGAAAAATAAAATAGAACTTGTAAACATAAAAATAACAAAAATAAAGTAAGAATAGATAACAAAAATAAAGTAAGAATGGTTTTTCTTTATTTATCTCTTTATATAAAAGAATAGTTGCTTATCAAAAAATAAAATAAAAGAATAGTAAGAAAAAACACTTGTAAATCGGTAGCGTTATGGATAAGGACACTTTTAGATAACAAAAAAAAAAGTCACCGTTTTTCTGTTGGCTCTATATATATTTATGTTCCGCCTCTCACNNNNGACAATTGCTTTAACGATCGGAGGAAACGGGTTCTCGGGTCTATCCGGACCTTCGTTTTCATCATCTTCTTCATCGTTTCGGTTAAAGAACAGCAGAAGAAAGAACACGAAGATGCTTAACAGAACAGGAGTCGTATGTTCTTCGTCTTCTGTAATGGATCCGTATAAAACACTTAAGATCCGACCCGATTGTTCAGAATACGAGGTCAAGCAAGCTTTCAGACAACTCGCCAAAAAGGTTTGAACTTTTTTTCTTTGCGAAAAGCTTCGATTTTTTCATGGATTTGGTTATCTGGGTTTTTCAAAATTGACATCTTTTTTTTGTTGTTTTTGCAGTATCATCCTGAAATTGTAAATCATATTTGATTAGTTCTGTTTGGTTATTAAAACTGATCTTGTTTTTGTATTTTTGAAGATTGTGTTGAAGCAAATAAAGAATCAGATGGAGGGAACAGAGGAATTTGAGCCATTCGATGTCTACGACGAGGGATTCAACGGAATGAATGATCCAGATTGTGACACGTGGGAGGAATGGATGGGATGGGAAGGTGCAGGAACCAGAGATTACTCCTCTCACATCAATCCTTACGCTTAAAGACGATGAAGAAATGATTCGAATGCACATAAATAACAACTGAGACTGCTATAACGAACGATGTAAATACATGAAACTGTCTCTTGTGAATGGTACTTAAAATGTAAATAAAAGTATCGTCTCCTTCATCATGTAAATCTCAACGTTAAGCTTAATGAAAAATCATCCCAATATACTCCAAAAAGATTACAGAGTTCTAATCCATGGAGAATGTTCCGTTGCAGTACCTGAAGAGATAGATACACAAAAGAAAAAACATTACTTTGCTAACTCAGTTTTGGTGGATTAAGTTTTAACAACCAAAAAAGTATTATTACCTGTTGCTGAAACTTTGGACAGAGTCTGTAGCATCAAGCAGAGTATCACTCGCTTTCTCTAAAGCCATGTAAAGCTCTTTGCCTCTGTTTAAACGAGCGATGGCCCATGCGTTGTTCTTTGCTCTAATGCATATCTCCATGTCTTTCTCTTCCTTACTACGGCTCTTTTCCGTATCCACTATTTCCCTCAGCTTGTTTACTGCAAGTAAAGACTCCTACCAACATTCAATAAACTTTTTGTTATCTTTTTGGTCAAGGCATAGTAGTATATGATTGATGATAGTTCTCTCTCACCTTCGCCAACGTTGCTACTTTTCCTGATGGAGAGGCTCTGGAAACTTCCGTGTCATTATCGACTAACAAGTAACGATAACCGCTAACATGGTAAGCGTTCTCACCGCCCCATCCTTTTGACAGCTTCTCTTCCACCTTCAAGATTTTAGCAGATGCCTGACAAAGTACATACAAATGATAAGATATGGAGCCAGGAAAAGACTTTACAGTGAAACAAGATAGGGGGAAGCTAACGTTTTCAATAACTTGATGCTTCACGAATGAGATATCCAGCTCTCCATTAACAATGGCCTCGGTAGGCACCAGAAGAACCAAGGTGAGACATTTGTGTTGGTAAGCTAAAAGATGAACTCTTTCTTGTGTCTGCTGTAGCCAGATCGTTGGTGTGACATCTTTACCCCAGATATCGGTTATAAGAAACCCGTCTTTCCCTTTTGACCATTTATTGTGTTGTAATGGCCTAATGACACGTCCAGCGTCGTTACCATTTCCTGAAGGCAATGGATCACTTGGACCAAGAAGTTGTGGCGAGGTAGATCTAGAAGAGATTTGAGATAAACTAGATCCCTTGCGTAGATATGACCAGGAGCTCTTGCCAGATGATAGCGGGTTTGAGGTCAATCTCATGACTGAAAATGTAAACAAGTCGACAGTATCATCCTGACAAAAGATAAAAAGATCAAGAAGCTTATAGACACAACAGGCTTTAGTAAGAATATTGCGACTCAAGGGAACATACAGGAGAGAGAGTTGTTGATACAAGCAGGTCATGAAACAGAATCACAGAGTGGCATCGAACAGTCCCAGCACATGAATCTAGCACTCCAACAAGAGACTGTACATGTAAGAAACACACAAGTCAAAGCAGTTAACTATCAAGTCTGTTCTGCATTTTCTGAAGGAGAAACAAACCTGAACTTCAAGTGCCGCATCTCTTGCTAATGTAAGCATCTGAGCTGTACCACGCTCTTTCAAAGTTTCACGAAAGGAAGGTAACTGAAGTTTCTTCCCAACAGAAAGATCTGACACACACAACATAAACCCTTTTTCATAAGAGCTATGACACAGAGATTTTCCTGTGCTAGAACTGGTGTTGATATTGTTGTGCTTACCAGTTAAATAGTCTGTGATGAATGGATACAAGTGAGATCTGATAAGCCCTCCAGATGGTTCTTTATCAAGTAAAGACCTAATTGATCCGTGAAACATAACAAAGAGGGAATGAACTTCCGTTAGAACTTTCTGCAATGCATTGACTCTCCATATGGCTTCAATCTCCTTATTTTTCTCTACAACCTGATCAAAATTTTGCTCTCCCTTATGCATATGAATTAATGAGAGATTCAAACAAGTAATAGAGTTGACAAGGAGGAGGAAGTACCATGACCATCCATATATCAGGCTCAGCTTCATGGAAAACATGGGAATGTCTCTCTGCTTCTATTACCTCACAAGCTGCCTCAGGGGAGAACAGTCTGCATTTTAAATTCCATAAACCATGTTTTCAATTCATGAGACAAATGATCCCTAATGATAGAAACCAAGGAATGACTTTATTTGCAAAGAAGCTGACCTGGTGAAGGTGATAAGGCCTTCGCTGAGGCCGATAACAGAGAGCTGAGTAGAGAAGGTGACATCAGGAGGGTAGAAGAACAAGATCTTGTCGAGCTCCTGTCCTTCGTTTTGGCCTCTCCTCAAGTCAAACACGCAAAGTCGAAGGCTGCTTTCACCACCACTAGAGTTCATGGATGCCATTCCCATAGCTTTTTTAAGAGCTCATAAAAACCCTTCAAAACAAATGAATATCAAAAATCAATAATTACAACTCTATGTCTTACGAAACTCATAAAACTTTAAGGCTTTTATCAACGCAACATAATAAGAGAATGAGAAAAATGATCACCAGAAAACCCCATAACTCAGCGAAAGTAAAAGTCACGATTTTTGGGGATTAAGATCATCGAAAGATAGATAATTTGTCGAAAGCTGATTAAAATCTCATAACCCATTTAAGATTATTGAAGAAAATTATTAAAAAAAAAACGAGAAACTGATTACCTTGAGGATGAACCCTAACAACAAAGTCCTAAAGCTTGGATCGACCTCCAATTATTGCAATCCAATAATCCAGAATGAGAATCAATCGGACAAAAAGATTTAAGGACTTCGATCTGCTAATCGGAACTCGTAGCTTTTAACGGATCGAATTTTTCATTAGCAGTGTCGAGAGAGGGAGGAAACGGGTCGGTCGATACAATTTACCGGGTCAGGATTTAATGATTCGGATCGCGGATAGTTTTTTAGATTCTCATCAGCTTACGTCATTTCAATCTAGAAACAATTCCATACTATTAGGATAATGGAAGTTAAGTATTTACACCGGTAAATTTGAGTCTGACACCAAAGTATCACTGTCTATGTTACTTTTATTAATCATATGTGATATGGAAACAGAGGTTGGAGAATGAAGATTTAACTTGGAGCAAAAATTCTCACTGTATATTATGTTTTTGAGAAAACTTTGATTTATTCGATACAAAACT
Source organism: Diplotaxis tenuifolia (assembly GCA_014822095.1). Lineage (NCBI taxonomy): Eukaryota > Viridiplantae > Streptophyta > Magnoliopsida > Brassicales > Brassicaceae > Diplotaxis > Diplotaxis tenuifolia. The sequence goes on along the minus strand of JABAYD010024896.1, from coordinate 6,130 downwards.
TGGGTACACATTGAAATGATACGTATCTGAACTAAAAAAAAAAAACCACACTGGCTCAGACATTACCGAGTTATGTTTGTAATGGACATGGAAAACAATTTAATGGATCATTGCAGGGCATGTATCTGACTAGAGTCTACTTGTCAGCGGATGAAGATGAAGACGAAGAGAGACGAGCTTTTCGAGCTTTATCAGCCTTTTCCAAGTAATCTTGGTGTGACTGATGCTTGTTTGAACCTAACAGAAACAAGAATTCAACAAATAAGGGTCGCACAAAGAAGAAACCACAAGTCACATACATAACCGATTACTGAATCGATGTGATCATGAAGCAAAAAGCAGATCCAGACGTTAAACACCGTAGCATTGTGGTCATGCAGATGCAGCAGGTCTATGATCCTAACAACATTGTGACTGATCCACAGACAACATCAAAATACTCAATCAGTTGATTCCATTTGACAATAAATTTGAAGTCCGAAGCTTATGTTGTTATCATATAAAAAATCATTAATCTAACAGCTTATGAGTTCATCGGTACTGCACAACGTCATACTCCTCCAGTAAATGAAACATTTCTGGAAAAAAAGATGTCAGACTTTTCTTGTAACTGTTGCTCGTAAACAAAAGTGTAGTTATTGCGGATCACTCAAGTAAACAGCCATTGTGACTCATCCATCCTCAGATATTATCAAACTAACATCATCTCTTCAGTCAATCTAGTAATCACTTGATTCCATTTAGCAATAAATTTGAAGCCCAAATCTTATGCTATTATCATTAAATCAGACCGTCAAATACAGCACAACAATCATACTCTTCACAGTTACCATCATCTAACCATCGATAACAACAGGAAACATTTCTGTACAAAAATCTAGACTTTCCTTGTTATTCTCACTTGTTAACACAAAACACAAATAAAAAAAACGGACCTCGATTCATAAGATACCAAGGGATGCCGAAGATGACGGTGAATATCCCGATCCCTGCCAAAACATGCTTCTTCTCCCCACTGTAAACATAGTGCTCCATCTTTGCCCTAAACCCTCCTCCTAAGCTTGAAGCTCCCTTGCTCTTCGTCTCATTCCCCATCTCGATCTCGATCTCGATCTCAATCAACTTCTTCTTAGGGTTTATTTAGGAATTGTATTTCTCCGTCCTCAGAGGTTTTACGACCATCTTTAATGGGCTTTATTAAGGCCCATTAACAAGTACATTGATAATATTATAAATGCCCAATAGCGATTTGCCTATAAAAGAATCAATAAACTATCTGTTAAGAAGTCTAACCACCACTTTCTTTCTTTATTCAGCATGGAGGAAACAGTAACAAGCAACACGACGACGACGATGACGATGAGCTTGAGTGGGGTTGTCCAGAAAGATAAAGAAAGACGGGATCTTCTTCATTTGATAGGGGAAGAGTTCCAGCGTATGAGCGTATTACACAGATACCACCTAAGAGAGAAGCAAGAATTGAGGAAGATGAAAGAAGAGCTTGAGGTAAAGAAGATGGAGGAACAGGGTATGAAGATGATCATAGACTCCTTTGAAGAACAGAGTGTAGTGTATCAGGAAGATATTCAGAGGGCTACAACGAGTAGGAAACGCATCGAGGTAAGTGTCACGTTTGTATCGTTGGTTTAATTACGTGTGGACCAAGCGATCCTGAATCTTGCTTTTTTTTATTGTTTTTGAATAAATGGTTCGGATTCAGATGGAGTATGAGGATTACAGATATCTTATTGAAGAACAGATCCTAGAGAACAAGATAACGTTGTATCAGGTTTGCTTTAGGTTTAGGATCAATTATTTGAGTTTGATGGTTGGCTTTGATGAGTTTCGATGTGGTTTGATGGGTTTATTTGTTTCAATCAAAGGCGTTGCCACAGTTCAACGACAATGGTGCTAACAACGACGTGAGAAGGATGGGACTTCTAAGGGCGGATGACTTGCTACCTTTACTTAGGAGATCAACGGTGGAAGAATCAAGTGTAACGATGATACAAAACGCACGTGCTCTCGTTGAACAGTGGACTATTGAAATGAACGAGTTACAGGAAACGGAGCTTGTCGAAGAGGTGAGAAGGACTCATGGTGAAGAAATTTACCAAAAGCTTAGACGTTACAAACTTGAGAAGAGGGTCGTGGGGAAGACCGGTGTGGATCTACTGCCGTGGAACTTCGAGGAGGGAAGGGAGATAACGCTCTCATAACTCTCTGAAAACATCAGAGCACATATGGCGGACCACGTGGGATTTGAATTACTCCAACAAGAAGAAGACGAAGACTAGCTCTTCCTCAGGTCGCATGATCTCCCTTTCACCACTGTGCTTTTTCTTTTTTTACTTTTTGTTGGTACTAAATACTAGAATCTAGTTCCTGAAAGTATGCTCACTTAGATTACTTACAGAAATAGTAGTAGGAAACAATAGTCTGTTTCGGCCATATGATCAGATGGAGAAGCCTTTGGACTATGAACTCTTGTTATGATGTTAAAACAAAGACATGTCTGTTGCTTAGAGTTTGTAAAAGTGATTTTGACATTTTGAATCAGTTCGCTTTTTAAACTCGAGAGTCATAATTTAATCTGCTCTAGGTCTACTCTCTCTCCATCACCTCAACAGTAGTTCCATTTCTCTCTTCTACAATGCTCTCTTCTCTGTTTCTAACGGCTCTAATCTCAGATTCTGTCCAAACACTGTAGCTGAAAATAGATGAAAAATAGTTTACAGTTGTCTGAAACAAGAATTTATTTTTATCTCTGAACCAATGCTCTATTCATTTCAGATTTTATTTTTATTTTTCCAAAAAGTAGAGTGCGCAAAATAAAAATTAGACTCAGTCTAATGGTTTTTATTAGACTCGAGCTTCAAGATTTGCATTTGTTTTCATCTCTGAACCACAGAGACGTTTGATTTCGTTTAATGACGAGATGGGGTGTACGCAAGTGTAAGAAATATTTTGTTAGACATACATATGTTTATGAATGAATATTACTTTCTCATGATGTAAACTTATTATATTGAGATTGTTAAACTTTAAAGAACTTGGTAACCAATAAAATGGTAATTCAAGGAGTTTAACTTCCTAATGACTTAACTAATGGATAAGTGATTCATGTTCTAAAAGTTTTCTCACTTAAGTGACTCATGAAACATGTCTCAATGTAGGAAAGCATTTGAAGTAAATTCAATGCATCAAAGGAGAACAAGTTCAATGTATGAATGAATATTTTTAGATGTTTAAACACTTGTCATTACTTAACCTTGATGGTGAAAGTTTTCTATATCCCCTGTTTATCGACTATGTACAAGGAGGGCATATTTATGCCAATTACAGTTTGAACGGTGAGACTGGACCGATAATCATTGAACAGAGACGTAGGCAAACCCTTTGTAAAAATGTCTGCATATTGAACCGTGGAGGGGACGTGAATGACTTTAACTTGCCCCAATGCGACCTTCTCACGGACAAAGTGTAGATCAACTTCAATATGTTTTGTGCGTTGGTGCTTCACTGGATTTGTAGACAGATAAACAGAGCTTATATATATGTTGTCACAAAACACAAGTGTGGCTGTGCGTAATGGACAATGAAGTTCGAGGAGGGGATTACGTAGGAAGCAAGTCTCAGCCACAGCATTTGCAATTCCCTTATATTCGGCTTCTGCACTGGATCTTGATACCGTTTGTTGTCGTTTAGAAGACCATGATATCAAGTTTTCTCCCAGATAAACTGCATAACCGGAAGTAGAGCGTCGAGTGTCAGGGCATCCAGCCCAATCGACATCAGTGTAGGCCGTCAATGTGGTGAGTGATGATTTGAAAATCTGAAGGCCATGAGCGGTAGTACCTTGGACGTATCGTATAATGCGCCGCAGTGCACTCATGTGGACATCTCTAGGATCATGCATAAAGAGGCAAACCTGATTAACTGCATATGCAATGTCAGGGCGCGTGAATGTGAGATACTGAAGAGCTCCAGCGAGGCTGCGATATTCTGTTGGATTCTTGATGCGCTCACCAGCTTCAGCGGAGAGTTTGGTGGTTGAGATCAACTGGGGTATTAACCGGCTTGCAACCCGTCATATTAGCTCGAGCTATGATGTCTAGCGCATACTGAGTTTGTGTAAGAAGGACACCGTAGCTGTTTCGTTCAATCTTAATGCCGAGGAAGTAGCTGAGTGTGCCCATGTCTTTGATTGGAAACTCTTTCTTGAGTTGTGCGATTAAGCCTGAAACCAACTCACTAGACGAACATGTGAGTATTATATCGTCTACATACGAGGTGCATGTTTCAGACCATAAAGAGCTTTGTTGATCTTGCAGACATGATGAGGATTGTTCTTATCGACAAATCCTGGAGGTTGATGCATATAGATCGTCTCAGAGATAGTGCCATGAAGGAAAGCATTTTGAACGTCTAGCTGTCGCATTTCCCAGTTTCTTGACACGACAATGTTGAGGACTGTCCGGATGGTAGCTGGTTTGACGACGGGGGCATAGGTCTCATCATAATCGATACCAGCCTGTTGAGTCTTTCCATTTGCAACGAGACGAGCCTTGTGCTCTTTGTGAACTCCATCTGCATCATATTATGCTTATACAACCACAAAGAGTTAATAATATTAGCTCCATAAGGTACTAGACTCCAAGTCTTATTTTTAATTTGAGCATCGTACTCCTTTGTCATTGCTGGGTTCCATTTCGGATCAATCAAAGCTTTTTGGGGACTGGTTGGTAAGCTGGAAACAAATGAGGAGTATAAAGAAAATAATTTTTTTTTAGGCTTGGAAACTCCTACCTGACTCCGTGTAACCATGCGTTGAGGAAGAGGTTGAGTATTAGTTACCGGAGCCGTAACAGGAGGTGGAGAAGGAAGAGACTCACTTGAAGGAGCAAGAAGAATGTCACGAAAGATTTGAGAGGGAGTCTCCTCGTCCAAAAAATCAAAGAGCTTCGGATTTTGAGATTCTGTTTCAGCTTTTGGAAAGGTATTCTCATCAAACACCACATGTCTAGACAAAATGATACGGTTAGTTTTCAAGTCTAAACATCTGTAACCTCTATGATTCTGAGGGTACCCAAGGAACAAGCATGGAGTTGATCTTGGAGCAAGCTTGTTCGTTGTAGAATGCGGGATTTTATTACCAAAGGATGAAGAAGGCAGTATGTTAAGGACATGAGCAGCAACATGGAGAGCTTCTGCCCAGTATGAAGGAGCAAGATGGGCTTGAAACAGAAGAGTTCGAATGGCATTGTTTAGAGTTCTGATCATTCTTTCAGACTTCCCATTCTGTTGAGATGTATGAGGACAGGAAAATCTGAAAGTAATGCCATTTTTAGCAAAATAATCATAGAATAGAGAGTTGTCGTATTCACCACCATTGTCACATTGAAAAGATGAAATGTGAGTTTTAAACTGGTTTTGAACATAAGCAGTGAAGTGTAAAAATTTTGAGAAAACATCACTCTTCCTGCGAATTGGATAAACCCATAAGTAATGTGAGAAATCATCAAGAAAAAGAACATAAAAACGACATCCACTAATGCTTGGGACTGGTGAAGTCCAAACATCCGAATGTATGAGTTCAAATGGTTTATTAGAATGAGTTGTTGATTTATAAAATGGCAATTTTAAGTGTTTCCCAAGTTGACAAGCAGTGCAATAAGAAGGCATGCTGTCATTATTACAAGAAATTAAACCAGATGAAAGAAGAGAGTTGAGAGAGTTGGCGTTGGTATGAATCAGGCGCCTATGCCACAAAGAAGGAGAAGCATGAGAGACCGCAGCAAGAGCAGTAACATTATTGAGATGAGGAGGCAATGAGTAAAGATCCCCTGCACTGTTACTGCGGAGTAGGACTTTCCGCGTTTGCAGATCCTTCACAGAGAAACCAAACGGGTCAAATTCAACAGAACACCAATTATCGGTGGTAAAACGACGAACATAGACAAGATTTTTAATTAACTGAGGAGCAACAAGCACATTCTTTAAATGTAAAGGTCGAGATTGAGTAGGAAAAGTGAAGTGACCAGAAGAAGAAATAGGAATGGAAGAACCATTACCAACAGTGACAGTGTTTCCGGTGCTCATATTAAAAACAGATTGAAGCATACCTGCC
>JABAYD010024892.1:0-18565 GCA_014822095.1 Diplotaxis tenuifolia | reverse complement strand
TATATATATATATATATATATATATATTTATAGACGTTTCTGAAATGTTTCCAAAGAAAAAAAATCAAAAATTACGTTTTCACGTTTCGTTTCCGTGTATCTGTTTCCGTTTCCATGCAAGTTAGTATGACGAAACGAAAAGGAAAAAAAAAACATTTAAGAAAGGTCTGCTGAAACAAGTTACAAAAAAACTGTGTTAAGTCCTCCAGTTGACCATAAACAGGTACCCAATAAACCCTCGACGACCCAGATCTAAGTCAAGAATGCAAACAGCATCTCAAACACGAAATACAAAGTAAAAAGAAAGGAAAAAAAGTACTTCCCTGATATTTATAGTACGAACTAATTTCTAAAGCATGGTTTCAAAGAACAGAGTACAAACCATTTACGAGGCTCACACTTCCAATCTGCCAGGGACAAAGCTCACACGGGTACACTGCTTCAACCGAGCAATGGCATCTTGTGACCTACCCACCATGAGATCGATATAGACCGCTGTAATCGTAGCTTGTACATTGTCCGGTAAGACAGCTAACGAGTGTTGAATGAAAGGTTTGGCCTGGTCATAATGCCCTTGTGTTGCAAAGAGGGCGGCAAGGTTTGCAAAAAGTGCTCCGCGAGCTTCTTCTGGCTTGAGTGAATCACGGGCATTTCCTGTGGAACAATCCGATGTTTCCTCACAGTCGGAACTCATGTTCATCCGCCACGGGTCAAAGTCTTCTTGCGCAAATGGCAGTTTAAAATCTTCCTGTCCGAGTAGATAGACAGATAAATGCGCACCAGCTTCACCGGGTCTGTTGAGCAAGCAGAGAGCCTCCGCTGCGTAAATATGGCCTAAGAAAACATATACCTTTGAACAATCTGGAAGTTGCAGGAGTGAATTAGCAGCTGACAAGGCTTTGATAGGATTCTCCAACTCCAACTCCACGTAAGCCAAATTGGCAAGAAGAGCCTGTTTGAGCAAATGATTCTCTCTTCTACGGATATCATTGTAAGCGGAGAGGGAGTTTTGAACTATGTCGTGGTTCATTCCTCCTTTGGGCTCCTTCAACTCTGAGTTGGTATTAGCATCGCCATGATCAGACCATGATGCCTCTTTGGTCTCATTTATCATCACGGATTCAAGAGCTGATTTAGAGTCATTCAAGAGAGGCACATTGAGCAAATACATACTATTCGAGAGACAGATCCGTGCTAGTGGTAATGAAAGCTTTGGCCATTGGGCACTACCACCAAGTTCCACGAATCCATTCTCTACCATCAGTTGTCTCCACTTCCCTTTCCCAATCACATGGACTCTGATTTCCGATCTATCTGAAGAAGTGTTTCCCTCTTCTAAAAGACCTTTTTGTAAAGCCAGTATACAGCATTCAGCTATACGGAGCCAAAGGAGGGGCTGCCTGCGGAAAACTAGGCTTGCCTTCTGGAAGCATTGAGCAGCAAGTAGAGGCTTTTCACAAGCTAAATAAAGCACACCGCAGTTGTATGTGATCAACAGAGACTTATCTTGTGAGAGAGAAAACAACTTCATCGGGTTCTCCTTTCTCAGTGATGAACAATTCCTTAGTGCTTTCGAAAATAACACAGAGGCGGCTTGATACTTTCCAAGCTGATAGTATATGCAACCAAGGTTGTTGTTGAAGGTTCCTGAAGTCCTCAATTCTTTTTGTATACCAGAGACCAGCAAAAGCTTTATAGCCTTTCGATGATTCCCATGAGCATACTCAAGCTGAGATTTCAAGAGGAGGGCCATAGAGGAGTCCCTTTTTTGAGCAATGTTCATCGCATGTTTAACTTCACGCTTAGCCAGTTTTAAGTTTCTCGTAAGAAGTAAGAACCGGACCTTGTAAAGCTGCAACTCAAGCTTCACATCAACAGTCAAGATCGACCTTTCTCCTATTGTCTTGAGAAGATTGTTTGCTGGAATATGGCCAACTGGCTTCATTCGTTTCTCGGCCTCAAATTCCGCTAGAACATTGTCATACTCTAGAGCTTCCTCACACAAACCACTATCAGCAGCTGTTAAATCAGACTTCAAAGCATCTGAGGCCGCCGAGCTGCTCAGGAGAGAAGATGTTTTTGATAGCTGATTTGGAGAAAGTTGCATTGTGCTTCCAATTTCCTCATGAGTTCCAAAACCAACACCAAAAGATTTGTCCAGATGGCCAAACACCTCCTGTAAATAAGTACTTGTCACATACAGAAAGAAAACGAAACATCTACAGAGAGAATCCGACTAAGCAATGCAAAAAAACTTTGTCAAGGATGCCACAGTAGATCATTCAAATGAACATCGAGTTCCTAGCACCGAACTAAATATACAACCTTCCCATCAGGGGTATAGCTATGTAGAATTTTGCTGTAACCATATGTATTCTATTATACAGATCTAGACACCAACTGATTGCCTGTCTCTCATGGCATTTCATATTAGGCAGGATGAAGATAAGCATATTATTTTTTCTATGTGACAGGTAATATGCAAGAAAAGCAATTCTTACTGAGAGAAAATCATCGAGATTCCACTGAAAGTTACAGATGCCAAAACAGAAATTGTTTTCATCAAAAAAAAAAAAAAAAAAACTTCAGCTTGAAAAACAAGAAAGAATAACATAGGAATACAACAAGTTTTGTCTTGAAACATGTTTAAAAGTAACAATGGAACGCAGAAGAAAGAACCATGGATATTGGTTGAAAAGGCAGATTTGAAGTACAAAGACAATACTTACCAAAAACTTCACAGCATCATGACAAGCCAGCGTACTATCCAGCATCAAAAAGCAGATCTGAAGTGCAATTGTCTGCAAATAAGTAGCAACCAAGTTGGCTTCTTAGATAGAGTAGAGAGTAATGAACAAAAGTCAAAAGAAGAGATGGAAACAATACCTCGTCTAGCGGCTCTATATTTAGAAAAAGAGGATATAGAATGGATAAACATTTTGTATACTGATGAAGATGAAACCAGGCAACTGCCTGCAGAAGACCAGTAAACATCATTACTTCACCTTGACATATGTGACAGGCATAGCTAAGACTAAGAAACATGGAAATAATGCTGGGAACATACAATGTTAAGAGTTGTTAATGTACTATCAAAATGATCCTTTGACACAGAGAAGCTAGATCCAGGGTTAACAGCTTCCACTTGATCTTTTGCAGCAGAAGCAAGTTCTTCACTCTGTTTCTGAAATTAGAAAATAAAATAAAAAAAAGAAACCATATTAACAAAAAGGCTCAAGTAAAAGTAATAACATTTTTCTAGATGACACACACACATATATATATATATATATAATGTGGATGCACAGAGAGAGAGCCGAAATTAAACAACAATACCGTGACAGTGTTAAGATCTTCCAGTAGTTTCTTAGAATTAGAGCAAGCATTTCTGAAGTACTCTGCAAGTGCCATATTGTGAAGAACCTGCTAAATCAATTAAAACAATTCAAAAGACCTGGTAAGAAAACAAAGAGAAGAACAAGCATCACACAATTCTTTTCAGTGGTTCTCTTAAATCTACTGTTGACACACGATTTGGTGCTAAGCAATCAGAGGTTAAGAAACGAAGGTCGTTTGAACCAACAAAAGACTTTGTTTTGGTATATAAATCTGATGAAAAGAAAGCTAAAAATGGTATCTAAACGGTAAAAAGTCAGATCTAAACTAGTAAATTGTGACTAAGATTCAAACTCAACTCGTTTTGTTCGTCTCGATCTATAAACGAGGACCCAAACCAGTGAGGATTATTAATACCAAGCAAATCAGAACTAGTTCAATCCGAAAAAAAAAAAAACTAAATCAGACCTTAGGATCGTTATGCTTCTTCTGGTAGAGCTGAATCAGAATGTCGATACACTCATGGAATTTTCCAGATTGGAAATAGGAGAGAGCGTCTTTAGCGAGTGCACAAGTAACAGATTGAACGATGACTTCGTCGCAGATTGAACCATCTCTAGCGGCGTCCGATGATAACGAATCTCGAGAATCCATGGTAGACGTGTGACCCTAGATTTTGAAGACAAATCCGAGAACCCTAGAAAGTAATTGGTAGAGAAGAAAAAGGGGAAGCGGAGCACTTTGCAGAAATAATTCAGGCGCAGTTAAGTTACGATAGGAGAGAGAGAGAGAGGTAGACACAAATAGTTAATGGGCCAGATTGAGCTGACAAGATAGGCTCAGACCATTTATATGTATCAAATTTTGATTCATGAAATGAGAAATGGATATGCGGAAACAGAACATTTCCAAACTTCAAAATATTATTTTCAAAAGCATTAGAATGTAAATGTATATATAAAAAATTAAAATGATCAAAATTTTATTTTTTATTTTGAAAATTTTAACTTTTATATTTGAAATTTTTGATCCAAAATTTTACTCCTCAACTCTAAAAAAATATCTGATATTAGTTAACTCAAAGAATAAATTTGTATATTACTTATTTTTTATAAAATATTTAATTTTATTGTGGTCATTTTTATTTTTAAAATATATATTTGTGACAAAAAAATTTTTAAATCTATCTTATAAAAATTCTCTCTCTCTCTATCTATATATATATATATACATATATATTTGTTAATTGGTTTTGGTGTAATAAGTAATATGAGTGTTATTTATTTTTGTAGATTCGATAAAATTTTGATAAAAAAATAGAAAATAAGTTATCTGTTAAATCTATACAAAGAAATATTTTTTAGGACAAAAAAATATATTTTCTCTTAAAGCTAATCCCAAATTGATATCATTTTTGCCTATAATGCCATTTTTAACTTATGAAAATAAATGACATAAATAATTTTGCAACCCAAAAAAATTAGGAAAAAAACAGGAACATTTGAAGTAATACCTTACTAATATAGAAGTATTTTTATTTGGTTCCAAAAAAAAATTATTAAAAAATTCATATTTCGTTTACGAACTGTAAAATTTACATTCTGTAAAGTGGAAAAAAATCCACTTTTTTCTTCCATTATACTAAGATTAATGTAAAATTATTTGAAAACCACAATCTGCGATTTGCTCATCGTTCTAAAAAATGTAGAATACACATTTAGCAGTTTTCCCATCATTTTAAAAACGTATAATATACAATCTACACATTACTAGCAATCTAAAACCTGTAGAAATTGATTTCAATCTTATATAATGTATTCTACATATAGTAGAATGTAGCTTATACAGATAAGTATGAATAGTTTCGAAAATATGGAAAGAAAGTATTTGGAAATAATCTGTTTTCATATTTAAAAAAATTATTTTTTCAAAAAAAAAAAAGAAATTGTGGCTTGGCTGCGCCTTCTTCAACCACTTCTCTTCCATATTCCTTTACTTTCACAAAAATTTTCACAAAGTTTCTTGTCCAAGTTTCTTTCATGATGCATATCTAAACTTATTATGGTTTATGGGAATTGGTTGTAAGCTCTTAATGGAGTTTCTCTGTCGATTAAAAGAAAGTGGGAAGATTACTTGCTTTGGAATTGAGCTCCACCCTAGAAGAGTTGCAGAAAATCGTTTTAGAGGATTTTGGTTTCAAAGAAACGGATGCCGATTTAGAGTTGAGTTATCTACCTATTGGATTGATCAATTCATCAGGATTTCCACCGGTGATAATTGCAAACTCACATCAACTTCAAAATTTTCTAGGGTTTTTAAGCAGAATAAATCAACTCGATTGTGTGTTTCCTATAAAGTGAAGCATGAGAATCCAAATAAATTCGACCTTGATCTTAGTAAGGTACCAACTGATTCATCTACTGGTGAAGAGGAGGAGTGATATCCTTATGACAATGGGTGTGATACGCATAAGGAGAAGAAAAAGGAAAGATGAAGCAAAATGAAGTTGATGGAGATAAGCATAAGGAGAAGAAAAAAGAAAAGATGAAGCAAGACAACATTGATAGAGATGATTATGTTGTCGACACCATCTTCTCTAAGAAAAGAAATCAGAGAAAATTTGGAAAAGATATCTCTGATCGAATTGCTTAAGGAATGAGATATATCCTCAACAAAACAGTGTTGAAGGCGAGGTTTGAGTTATATGCAATGAATCATAACTTTGATTACAAAGTTACCAAATCCAGTTTGGTGTATTAGATGTGTTGATAAAGTTTGCAATTAAGGTGGGTGAGCTGAGTATTTGAAAGGCTCCACATATTTTATTATTAAGAAGTATATCCCTAAACATTCTTTCGCACCTTTAAGCAAAAGTAGAGCCAAGACAGCTTCAACAAAAAAAAAATACTCAGTCTGATAATGCATAAATATGAATGTGTCAAAGAAAGACCTAAAGCAAAAATATTGTTCAGATTATGCATAATGATTATAGAAATGAGATCTCACAATCTTTAGCATGGGATTCCCGGATTATAGAAATGAGATCCTCAATCTTTAGCATGGGATTCCCGTGAATTTGCAGTCAACGTTATCAGAGGTATTCCAGAGATAAGTTATGATAAATACCGAAATACTTACACATGTTGGGAGAGGACAATCCGGGTACACATTTCTTTTATTAGACTGACATCAATGGTAGATTTCTCTATTTGTTTATAGCGTTTGGTCAATCGATTAGAGGCTTTAGCAAAGTCATGAGGCGTGTTATTGTTGTTAGCTTTAATTTTGGACAAACAAGGGTCTGTAGCTAAGGTAGTTGAGAACGTGTATCCGCTAGCAAGACATGGTATTTGTATTCATAATTTGTTGAATAATGTGGTAACATATTTCAGGGGAAATTGGTTAAATAAGTTGGTTTCTGAGGCTTCAAAGGCTTACAAAGTGGCTGATTTCAAGGAGACATTTGCTCATTTTAGTAATATCAGTCTATCAATTGGAAATTATCTTTATGGAAGCGGATGTGCAAAAGTGGGCTAGATGTCAATTTATTGGATACAAATATGAGATTAGGACAATCACTCCTATTGAGTCCTTAAATTTTGCGTTGCATACGCCGAGAGAATTTCTCGTATTTTTTTTGTGGGATAGTTTTAGAGAAATGTTGACACGCTGGTTTTTTAAGCGTTAGAGATTGAATTCATATGCATCCTTTGACCATAGATGTGGAGGAAAAGATTGATAGGAGAATCGAGAAAGGCAAAACTTTTGTAGTTTACCCTGTAAACGACTATCAGTTCCTTGTTAAGGGTGATACAATTGACTGCTTCGTTGATTTAGATAAACGGATGTGCTCATGTGGGAAGTACAACCTCTTGAAAATTCCTTGTAGACACGCGATAAAAGCCGGTTTCTCTGTTGGCAAACAACCACACACGTTGACTGATTTGATGTACACCACGAGAGCCTTGAGAGAAACTTATAAAAAAACATAAATGCCATTTATGTTCCTGAAGATGTTTGGTCTGTCCCAGAAGAGGTGGAAAATTCTAAAGTGCTACCGCCTAAAAAAAGTATACACTATGACCCATTCAATTCAAATAACAAATCCGCTCCCAAACAACATGAAATCGAGCGTCTATAACATGCCGAAGTCATTAACCTTTCAAGTCTATTAGGAATTCAAAACATAATACAAAGCCGATACAAAACCAAATATGACTCAAAATCAACTCAACAACAAGTTACAATCAACTCGACTTATCAACTCAACCACAAACCAAAACCAAAACCAAAACCATAAACGTGAATAGATTTGTGTGTTTTAAACAATACAATGTTCCTCTACTACATGCACATAAACAAAAACGAAAAAAATAACAAATAAATCATAAAGGGGATTTCAAAACTCTAACCTTCAAGTTTTGGAAAACGAGATGAAGGAAGAGCAAAAGAAGAACACTGTGAAGCTAATCGTCCTTTTCACCGAGAAGAAGCTATTCCCCGACCTTTGATAACTCTGATAACGATCGGTGGAAAATAGAAAACACTTTAAACCCCCCCCCCATTTCGAAAGATTGAAGACCAAAAAAAAGACGATGGAGAGATGTGACGACTACTTCAAGGTCTCTGACGAACTTATACGGGCCAGAGAAATAAGGTGACGACAGAAATCCTAAATCTCTTCCGTCGATTGAGAAAAAAGAGTCAAGAGGCTATGGTTCAGTGTTTAAGTTTGTCCCCTTTAATTTTTAATATTTATTACTAATAAAAATAATAATTTCTTTAATTTTGTCAAATAATATAAGGACGAATAAAACATGATTTTGATTATTGTTTTTTTTTTTTGTCAGCTGTCCATCTACTCTAGATCAAGTGGTGACCACACGAGTCGATTCTCCAGGGAGGACCTTCGTCTGACCTGGTCTGATCTATATGGGAAAATGTGTAGCCTCTACTCTTTGCTTCTTTAGCTAGTGCATCCGCTTGACTATTCCTACTACGAGGAATATGAGACATACTCACTTCCTCAAAATCCTCATGTAGTCGTTGAAACACCTTGATCTCTGTCGCGAAAGCCGGTCAGTCCTCCGATTTAGTAGACATGTCCACTAGGTCCGAGCAGTCCATTTCAATCTGTATCGAAGTCATCCTCATATCTCTCATACATGAGACTGCCCAAAGTAGTCCTTCCATCTCGGCATGTAAAGCTGATAGGCTCCTTCTACACCCCCGTAATCTGAAGCATTCAGAACCCATTTGATCCTTAAGACTCCACTCTAAACCACTGACACTGCCATTATCGATCCATAATGCATCGATTTGGCAGGTAAGATTTGGGGGATCCCAAGGGGCTCTGAAAGAGGAGGTACCTCATGATCCTCATTAGCGTCCTCCTTCTCATTTACATTCCTTCAACATTCTGCCTCAAGAGACGAATGTTAAAGAGTATCTATCGGGATACGTCTTTACCATTAAAGAGTTTATCGTTCCCCGCCTTCCAAATGTACCAACAAATCCATGGGAAGGTGTCGAATTGTGGTCTCCGAGGAGCCACTTCTTTTCTCATCCAAAACAGAAAGTTCATGTTTTGGTAAATAGATCTACTCGGGAAGTCACCCGGAATGGACGGATAGTTTGATAAAGCCCAAACCAGCATGGCTGGGGGACACATGGTTGATCAACTCCACTGGGCTAGCACATCTAGGACAACTCCTATTGGTGCCCAGATGTCTATAAGTAAGCCTCTCTGATGTCGCCACACAGCCTGAGATGAGTTGCCATAAAAAGTGCTTCATCTTGCTTGGAGCTTTTAACTTCCATACATGACCCTGGAGTTGCTCATATTCTTGTTCAATTGGAGTAGATTAATTATATCCAGTTTAACTGAATATACTCATGTTTGTGTGTGATTCCAAACATATCCATCAGGAGTAAAGGAGCGGGAAAGTTTTAACCCAAGTATCAAAGGGATATTGTATGGATGAAAAAATTCCCTTAAACGATGTATATCCCACTCCTTAGTATCATTCCTAATAAAGGCCTGAACAGGGAGTTGGGATAGTCTGTAGACAATGTGGTCGGCAGGTCTAGGTGGTCGAGCCACTGAGTCAAGAACCCCAGGCTCGCTCCAAACCCTCGTATCGTGACTCATACCAATTGTTCTCCGTAAACCCGATATGAGTAAAGGTTTTGCTGCCATGATACTGTGCCAACCATATGAAGGTGAGTATGTTCGTCGATCTTCCAAGAGGGAAGTATAGTTGTAGTATCTTCCTTTTAGGATACGTGCCAGTGATGAATTCGGATAATGGATCGATCGCCATAATTGTTTTACAAGAAGTGCCAAATTGAAATCATGGAGATCTCAAAAACCTAGTCCCCCCCCCAAATCCTTGGGGGTACATATCTCGTCCCATGCAATCCAATGCAAACCTCTGCTATTATGTTTCGAACTCCACCAAAAATTAGATTTCGTGCTCCATAGTTCATCAGTACTACCTTGTGGAATCAAATAACACGACATGGGATAAGTCGGAACTGCTTGAGCCACCGCTTTGATTTGAACTTCTTTTCCTCCTTTGGAGAGTAGTCTCGATGAAAAATTGTTTACTCGCCTATTAAGCCAATTTTGAACGTAGGAGAATACTTTTGTTTTCGAGCCACAAATTTGTTCAGGTAATCCAAGGTACATTCCCATGCCTCTTTCAGTAGAAAAACCCATTACTTCTTTTATCTCTTGTTTCCAAAGAACATCGAGAATTTCCCCGCATTTAGTTTTTATCCTGATGCTTTCCCATAGATGTCTATAATGTCCATGATCTCCTTGCATTGACTCACTTTCGCCTCGCGGAAGAAAAGACTATCATCAGCGAAGAGGATATGGGAGGTCCTTAGGCTCGCCTGAGCAACACAAAGACCCACAATCTTTTCCTCCGCTTCCGCTCCATTTAGGAGCGAGATCAAGGCTTCCGTACACAAAATAAACCAAAAGGGAGAGAGGGGATCTCCATGTTTCAACCCCCTTCTTGGTAAAATTCGCACTCTTGGTTGTCCATTGATTAAAATTTGATATGAGACCGACGCGACACAACACATAATGAGGTCAACCAATCTTTCATTAAAGACCATCTTCAGCATCAAAGTTGCCAAGAAGCTCTATTCTACTCTATCATAAGCTTTACTCATATTTGTTTTAATGGCCATGAAATCTTTCCTACATCTCTGGTTCGTTCTTAAGGCATGAAAATTCTCTTGTGCTATCAGGATGTTATCAGTAATCAAACATTTTTTTTCCACAAATGCAGATTGTGTCTCTGAAATCAAGCGTGGAATAAGCCTCTTAAGTCTCTTGCATAAGAGCTTAGATATAATCTTGTAGCTAACATTGCAGAGACTAATAGGTCTGTATTCGGTCATATCCCGGGGTTTCCTCTTTTTAGGAATGAGACATATATTCGTCTAGTTCAAGAGTGTGTCAAAACTGCATGTCGAGAAGAAGTCTTCTACAAGTCTAATAATGTCTAGACGCATCTCAGCCTAAAATTTCTGAAAGAATTTACTAGTCATGCCATCCGGTCATGGTGCTTTATCCGAGTTGATCACGAATAGAGCTTTTCTAATCTCATGTTCTGATGGTGCCTCTAAGAGTAACCTATTGTCGGCCTGAGACACTTTCTCTAAGATAAAACGGAGAGAGGTATCTACCTCTGTTGGCGAGGAAGTAGAGAAAAGATCCGAAAGTATTGAATAGCCACATTCTCAACCTCGATTTCACTCTCTACTATCCTACCATGCTTGTCTTTGATGCTTATGATCCGATTTTGTGCTCTACGTTGTTTCGTAGTGGCATGGTGAAATTTGGTGTTTCTATCCCCGTGTTTATAACACTGGTCCCTGCTCTTTTGTTCCCAAAAAATATTCTCTTCATTAAATGCCAAAATCATCTGTCTCCTCAAGTCCTCTAGCTCTTTTGTAGTAGAGTTGTCATCATCTTTGGCCAAGTCAATCTTATTTTTCAATTCTTCAATCAATACTGCTGAGTTTGTCGGATTATTCCTTTTCCAAGTACTAATCTTATTTCGACATGAGGTAACTGTTTGGTGAAAATTCCGGACTGGAATTTCATCAAATTGTCCCCATCACGAGATTGCCGCTTCTTTAAAACCTGGTTTTCCAATCCATTTCTTATCAAATCTGAAGCTCTTCCTGGATCTTCGGACATTGGATTGAATCCTTCCTAGAACTGGTCTATGATCTGATCCTCATAGTTGTAAGTATTCCACCAAACTATGGGTAAAAAGGGCATGACATTCTTCATTCGCAACTGCTCTGTCTAATTTACATTTAACTTTTTCATTCTTCTTTTTTCCCACTCATGAGAATGAGTTTCCTTTATATGGAAAGTAAAGCATCCCACAGTTTTCTAACATGATTCGTAAGGGGAGGAATGAGCTCTCTAAACGACGCCCCCCCCTCTTCTCATAGTTCTCTGTGATCTCATTGAAATCTCCAATTATGAACCACACTCCACTTCGGTTTGTGCTCATACGTGACAATCGTTCACAAACTAAGTCTCGATGTCGAACAACAAGGTCACCATACACAAAGGTCATAAAAATCGCATGTTATTCGAGCTAGTTTCAATATCGATCATGTGCATAGCCGCATACAAGATAGTAACTGAAAGATCATCCATATAAAAAAGTGCAAGGCCACCACTTTATCCACGAAGCTCAATAGTATAAACTTGATTATAACCATAAGATAAGATGATACATTCATAGCAACGAAAATTTGGAATTATATGGGTTTGTTGTAGGTAAATGTATTGAAAATAGCTTAAAGAAAGTAATCACACATATTTGCTTAAAATCTTGAATTGCATCGATAGTAGTGTCAAAGAAAAACCTTGTGATGACTATGTGATGTATTCTTTTTTAAAAAAGAATGTGGGAACATATAATAATGAATAAAACATTTGGTTGACAATCAATAATGTAAGAAGTGCCGATAATTGTAAAGATTTGTTACACTTTACAAATGGAAGACGTGAATAATGTGCATGAGCAAATAACTGAGTGAACTAATATTCCCTTGTTGACATCGCGCGCCATGGAACCTATATATTCCTCCATTATATATATTATAGAGTTTCTCCCGAGTACGCCCGGATAATTTACCTAATTTTTGTTGGACGATGAATATCCTAAAGTAAAAGAATGAAACTAAAAATAAGAATCAGTCCTATGTTTTTGGGATAGTTCTGTTTTATCTCATTTCAGTACTATTATTTCTGTTTTTTTTAGAAAACCATTATTTATGTTTATTTTTATTAAATATATATTTTAATAAATACGTAAAGTATGAAATTTTAAATTAAATCTAAAATACTATTCTATCCTTACTTATAGTTATATCAATATAAATAATTATTTAAATAAATAATTTTAAAAATATTTAGTTTTTGAATTATACACTTTAAATTTGAAATATTTATAAATCTTTTGATTTTCCCAAAATTTTATGTTGCAGTTCAAAAAATATTTTTGAAACTATTTTGTAAATTTTATTAATTTAAAAAAATTCTAAACTATAGACTCGAAAATCCCACTCCTAAAATAGAAACCCTAAGTCTATATTAGTGAACCACAAAAATATAAATGCTTATTTGACTCTTTGAAACTACAAATAAATGTGGTTAAAGTAAACATGAAAAATGATGTTAAGAATGATAGTTTAAGCAATTCCTCATTTTCTTGGGTACTTTAGATATGATACTCTTCCACTAATCATTGTTTTGACAATAGTATATATCTTTTTGAGTTTAGTTATCAACTATATGAAAAACAGATTTTGAATAATACAAAGAAATAGCAAAGAGCAAAGTATGTTTGAGTATTTTACTCGATATCCGAACCTGACTCCAGAAAACCAAATAGAAAGCCGAATTGGAGTAATAAAATACGGGAATGGATATTGAATTAAGAGAGGTTGGATATCCAAACCTGAATGGATATTCGAAAGTTACCGATCATATGCATACCTGACATTATATTTCAAATATATTTCTCACATTTTATTTAAATGTTTAATATTAATGCTACACATAGTTTAATATCAGATAATATTCATATAATTACAGACAAAATGATTTGCTACTCACTTTAAATGCATGTCAAGCTTCTTGTTTCATGCATTAACAAAAGTTGCATACAAAATTTCAAAATAATAACCAAATTAGTGGTTTTTAATATACATATAATTTTATCTCCAAATCTAAATCATTCAATCTATTAAAATAAAAATCAGTTAAGTTAAAGATATATTTTTAAATTTAAGAAATAAAGAATCTAGAATTTCTTCAAAATCTAAATATCCGAACCGGACCCGAAATATAGAAATACTCGAACGGATTCTATACCCCTATACCGAAATATTTGAAAATCCGAAATATCTTATCGGAACCCGAATGGGTAGGACGTCCATCCCTAGTTAGAAGTGTTTATAAAATTATTTGCTAAAAGTCTATTAGTTATAAGAGTCTATATATATTTTATAAAGGTTTATAAAATCATTTATTAGAATTTTTAAAAAAAATTAAACCAATTTAAAATGTATGTCAAACCTGTTAACAGTTATATAAATGTACATTTTTAAATAAATTATATATCATATTAAAGACATAGATAAATAATGGTCTTTTTATATTGACCTTACGATCGTGCAACTATTGTTTGCTTGTAGGAAGGGAGACTTTTACTTACCATAAAGGAGAACTTTGTGAAATGATTTACTTACACAGAGAAATAATGGTCTTATAATAGCATACATTCATCAGATAATACGACGTTGTACGTAAGAAATACCAAATAATTCACCTTCTTGCAAATATGTAATGTAAAGCCATACGTAAATATATAAAAAAACTTAGCAAAATCCCATGATTAAAAATGAAAAGATAAGTTACACTCCTACGCATAAGTGCATTCTATAACTCAAGTAAATAGTTCTCCACTTTGTGTTGATGAGTTTCTATTGATTCCACTTTAATAGATAATTATATATTAAACCTTATTTTAGATTAATTGTATTGGATCATCAGTTTCAGTGGTTCACATCATGAACCTCTCAATGTTTCACTTATTTTATGTTAGATAATATTATAACGTTGTCAGAATTCATAGTTCAAATAGTGTTTTAGTCAAAACTTAGACCTATCACTCCCAAGTACAATGCAAAATGAATCATACACTCGGAATGAGTTAAACTCTGGTATCTCCTTCGCTGCTCTGGAACTGATCTGTTAATCCAAAATGAGCTGCTCCATGTGTCCATTTAAAATCAAACAAAGTTAATGCTCACCTCCTCCACTGAGTTGCTCCACGCTCGCTGTAGAATCATAATGACACGCTTCGTAACAGAGAAGTTCCAACCACACTGCTCAATATCTCTCATTCTTCTTTGTCATACCTCTCATCAAAATGCCTAAGTCCTTTAGCTAACCTGACCGCATTAAACAAAAACTACTTGCTTCGATCTGACTTCTATCAGACCAACATCACTTCTTACGTCGAGTATTGTCTTGACTGCTATCTTCACATCTCTTTTAATTTGTTCCCGATATTCCTCCCTTGGAAGAACTTTTCAGTTTTGTGTAACACTCAGCTCGGTTATCGTATGCCTATATGACATACAAAAAAACAAACTAAATTTATAAATCAACTAAAGAAGGCTTTGTACACAACACAACATTGAGGTCCTAACATTGAAGCACATAATATGATTAGAAATTACCTTACTCTCGGGTCTTTTAAATTCCTTTTGACCGCCTCAGGGTAATGTCTCACACCATCATGATACTTCTTCTCAAAGAAAGCTCATTACATGTGTTAGAAACACAACATGATGTTAGTTCAACTCTCTCTACCGAGATACAACTTCAAAAGAAAATTATCTTTTAACTATTTCTTGAATCTCCCATCCTCATTCAGCCTCTTCAATGTATATGGGGTTATGGTCCTCCATAGGAGATTATGGTCCTCCAAAGGAGATTCCTGGTAAGTCACAATTACAGATCAGATAGTACCTGTTCAAAGAGAAAAGTTAGAATTTGGTGAGACATCATTAATATCAATATGGACTTCTCGAGCACATCTGAACCAAACATTGGTTTCTGAATTACTAAAAACTATAGAGAACTCACTGGTTGTCTCTAAACCAAAAAAAAAGAAATACTTAACTGTAAGTTAGAATTTAACATGTCTTTCTTTTAACTCCTCGGGAGTACGGTACGGTTTGCTTGTTGATCTCTAGTACACATCTGCATAATTTTTTCAGAACGTAACATAGGCTACTAAGATAATAGAGTGAATTTGTTCTCTATGCCTTTACACTTATAGTATACCTTTTAACACCATCGAGGAAATCTCAATGTTGGGAATATATTTGAGATCCTATATATTCGCATGCTCCCATTGAATTTTCATACTCCTTCAAGAAGAATTGGAATGCACTTTTTCTACAGTGAAGCCCTTTGAGAATGTTGCATCGATCTTGATGCACTTCTCCATATCCTTAAATTATATAGGCATTGCCCCAGCTTTTGTAACACACAGGTTAGTTTCTGCATGCCTATATGAAATTCAACGAAGCAAAAAAATTAATTAGAAAAATCAAATACTAATGCCTTTGCACACAACACTGAAACGCCTAAAATGATTAGAAATGGCCTTACTCTCGGGGCTTTTGGATTCTTTTGATCGCTTCAGTATAATGTCTCACAGTCACATCATCATGATAGATGACCTCAATCTTGTATTACAATACATCATGATATTAGTTCAACTCTCTTTACCAAGATATAATTGCTAACACAAATAACTTTCCCACTTTGATGCACGCATCATATTGACTCAAAAATGATCACACTTAGACTCAACAAAGTACCAAGTCATCACAATAGACTAATGTACATTAAAACTATACCGTGATGCACTCACCATACTAAATCAAACATCTTCACATTTAGACTCAACCTCATGCCAAGCAAATCACACAAATAAGAATTATGCATTTCTCATCTTTTTTTATAACACTTGGAAATGTAACAAGATGAGGATAATACAATAGAGAGAATAACAAAATAAAAGAGATACTTCATCATCAACGTCCATGGCAGTGGAATAATGCTTGATAGATTTTGAAGTCTTTTTTGTATGCAGCACTCCCCATCTATTTATCCTTCAAAGCTGGTGCAATGGATACATGATCCATACCGAGCTTATGTCGAGTCTCTTTGGCAATAGCACATTGATCACCTATAATAAAACCAATACAACATGAAAGATTAAATTCAAAGATAAAACTATGTAGATAGATATTAACCAGTGATCAATGATGTTGAAACCGAGGTCTGAAGCTCTTCTAAAGGTGTATGCACTATCAAGTCGGGGAGGATCAAACAAAGGCAACCCACCAACAAATTCCCATGGACCACCAGAGCTTTTTTGGGTTTTTTCAGGTACAGTCCGTCTTGCAACAGCTAATGACCTCATCCCACGTAGAGCGCACTTATCGATTGCTAAGTGGTCTTTCATACATAGATCAGTTCTTCTGTTGCAAAGATCTTGAATCTGAAAATCATAAAAAAAAGGTTTTAAAGGTTAAAACATTGAAGAGAAGAAAGAATTCTAACTTTGAAGAGAGGTAAAACAAAATTAGTTCTTAGGTACCTGCTCTGGAGCCTCCCTTTGCTTACTCGGTGCCAGTCTCCATTACAATCGATATATGTCGGTGGGACTGAACTGGAAGAAGTGAATCTCTCCAATACCAGCTCTTGACTAGGTTTGGGAAGATTTTGGTTTGCCTTAAGTACCCATTCTAATTCATCTATCACAAAGTCTCAAACTTTCAATGACACATGTTTCAAAAATATCAAAAAGTGTATAAGTAATTACATAAATGAATATCATCAAAGTTGACCAGACAAACAAAGGCTCTATTGTAGATTCAAAGATGATATAAAATAACCAGAGCCTTTTTGTTCTTCTTGATAGCATTAAGAAAAAACTAAAGTAGTATTCAACCTGCAACAAAACACACACATCAGTAGACTTGATTCAGAACCTAAACCCTTATAGCTTGAAAGCTACAGATAGATAGAAAATCAAAACCCGTTACCTGTCTAATGATCTTCTTCTTCAACTCATCTTTGACAACAACGTCGTTATCGACCAGATCACCACCGTGATCTTGATCACGATCCTCGCTGTGGTCTGAATTATCATCTGACGGAGGCAGAACACAACACCATCGGAAGATCCAGCGACTGGTAACGAATCGACTTCATGTGACGGCGTATACGGCTGGGGGATATCGACGGTTGAGACAATGCTGTCTTCCGATTTGACGGCAGTGGCGTGGCGGTGATGGAAGGCGTTTATACTGTTTCCATGTTCCCGGAGAGAAGATGAAGAGTCCGCCGGAGAAGGAGATGGTGAAGAAAGAGTCATGTAGCTTCTTCGGAGTAGGTTTTCCAGTGAATTTATGGTCATAGATATAGCTTTTTCAGAGTAAGTTTTGATTTTGGGAAGATTTAGGTTTAGAAATAGTCTTTATATAGGAGGAGAATCAAGGGGAGGTGAAAGAAATATTGAAGAAGAGTTTAAAGATTATCATTAATGATCAAGAGTAGTTTCAGTTAACGCAAGAAATCTTAGGTTGGAGAAGACAGAGTGGAAGGGTCGAGGGGCTGAGAATCAAAAATCTTGACACAAAAAAAATTTTAGTTGGGAATGGGCTGAATTATATTTGTACCCGTGTTCGAAAACGCGGACGCGTTGGCGACTACTCGCCCGTCTAGTCGCTGTCCGGAACTTGGCCGCGGCGAAACGGAGCAACTCGGAGGCTCAACTCGGTGAACCGACTTTGTCCTGCACAGCCCGCCTAAATCTGAAACTCGCCCGCGTAGATCCAATTCGGTTCAATGTAATTAAGCTTAATTTTTTTGAAACTGATATTCAACAAAACTCAAACCCAACGAATCTTATACTTAGTGCTAGATTAACATATCTGAGACTTAAACAAGACGAAACCACATGAAAATTTGATGATTTATAATTAAACATTTGTTGGCGGCCATAGAAACAGGCTTAGAACTCGAAAACCCTAAAAACAAATTGAGGAAGATGGTGAACTATTTACCATTATGCCAATCATTAAATGAAAAAAA